>MNCI01025123.1:9414-25321 GCA_015680685.1 Gnetum montanum | reverse complement strand
ATTCTTTCCTCTACTATGACAACTGACACTCCTAACCCCAATCCTTCTACCGCCTTGTCACTCATAACAACTAGAGCTTCTCCATGAACTTCCTATCTTGGAATGTCCGAGGCCTAACTGATAGGCTTCGTCGCAAAAGAGCCAGCAACTTTATCTCTAGCTTAAATCTCACTTTGGATTTCCTCCTCCTCCAAGAAATCAAGATCTCAGCTTATCCTTTTCAGCCCACGGGTTTCTTCTCCATTCTTCCGTTCTTGCTACTTCGCATGAGTGTGGCAAAGGTGGCGCAGCCATTCTGTATCCAGCTTATTGGAAAGACAAACTCCTTCAGCATGGGTCCGATTTAGGTCACCGAGTGACCTGGGCTATTTTCTCATCCTCACATGGTCCCTTTGGAGTTTGTTCTATTTATGCCCCCAACGACTCTACCGAACACGCCCAACTGTGGCATGAACTGACTCATAGCCTCCCTTCTATTCCTTGGATTCTTGGTGGTGATTTTAACATGATGGAATTCTCTCATGACAAGCTCGGGGGTGTTTTCTCTCAACTTCCGCATCAATAATTTCAAGTCTGGTCAAATTTTAAGAAACGTTTCTATCTCTTGGACGACATCGCAAACACTGCTAGTGGCTCTCTAAACTACTTCACTTGGAACAATCTTTGTAAGGGGCAGGCTCGCATTTATAGTCGGCTAGATAGGTATTAATTTTCCACCCTTTCTTTTTGGCAGACCCTTTCTACTACTAAAGTCCACCAACACGCAACCTTATCTGATCATTTCCCTATTACTTTATCTATGCAAATCCATAATGACCACCAACGACGGAATTATCATCTCTTTAGGTTACATAGCCAATGTTTCTCTTCTCCTTCCGCCCAACAACTTGTTTCTAGCCTTTGGAATGCTGAACCAAGACCCTTAGGTTTAATGGGTTGGATCCAATGGTGGCTTCGAACTACTAGTAGAGTTAGGAATTTCGCCCGTCATTTTGGTAAGGAAGTTGCCTCTCGCTCTTGACAAGAGTACACCAACATATGCTCTACCAATGAGCACCTTACGACTAAACTAACTAATGATCCCTTTAATAGTCGCCTTCAAGGGGAGCTCGCCAGAGCCCGTATTACCTTTCAACATTGGGAAGTATATAAGGCACAAGGTGCCTTGATTAAAATTCGGCTCACTAGGCTAAATATACAAGACGAGCACTGTAAGAAATTCTTTAAGTACCTTAACCGATCCCCCCCTTCACCCTCTTTAGATAAACTCTCCATAAATGGTTCCATTATCATTGACCAAAATAGTCTTCTCTCTTATCTTAAAGAACACTTTGAGGCCTTATTCACCACTACTCCTATGGATCCTGCATCCTTCGCGGCAACTACTCTAAATTATCCTAAACTGGTTAATTCTTCTATGTTGACAATTTTAGAAGACGATATTACTCCACTTGAGCTTCGACAGGCTTGCTTTAACCTAAGCCCTGGGAAAGCCCCAGGTTATGATGGTTTTCCAGTTGAATTTTTTCAAAAGCATTGGGATCTGGTTGGTTCTGACCTCTTCCATGTTATCAAAGAGGCTACGCTTACTGGCTCTTTGGGACCAATCTTAAACCAAGGGATTATTCATCTTCTCCCTAAAACTGGAGATCCAACTTGTATCTCCAATTGGCGACCTATCACCTTACTTAATGTGGTTTACAAAATTTGGGCAAAGTGTTTGGCTTTGCAATTAAAGAAAGTCCTTACCTTTATTATTTCCCCCCAGTAGACTGGCTTTGTTCTGGGAAGATACATATTAAATAACGTGGTGGCTGCTTGGGAAGGTCTTAAGTGGGCTGAGGATGAGGGTCAGGATATCCTCTTGATGAAGCTTGACTACGCTAAAGCCTATGATAACATTAAGTGGGACTTCATTATCCAAACCATGACTAAATTGGGTTTTGGCCCTAAGTTCATTCATATGGTAGAATGCTTATTCTTAGATGCTACTACACAAATTGCGACTACCTTTGGCATCTCTTCTCCCTTTTCTATTCATAGGACTGTTAGGCAAGGTTGCCCTCTCACTCCTTGTCTCTTCATCATAGCGGCTGATTTTCTCTGTCATCAAATCAGCTTGGATATCCAAAACAATGTTTTATTTGGGGTTCCTCTATCTTCTCCTCAACATCATCTCCTCAATATGCATTTTGCTGATGACTCATTTTTCCTTATTCAAAACAATGCGGATAATGTGCAGTGTCTCTTGTCTCGAGTAGAGCAATATTGCTCCCTCTCGGGATCTGTCATAAATTGGCGGAAATCTTCTGTTTATAGCTTCACCAATAACTACAGTCATTTTCCCAATTATAGTTGGAAGCGTACTCAAGATCATGAGATCATTAAGCTCTTGGGAATTCCCTTTCGCTTTAGAGGCCCAACGTTTGAGCTCTGGGACCAAGTAATTGCTCGAATTCACAAAAAAATGGAAAAATGGAAAACCAAACCCCTCACCCTTGCCGGAAGGTATCTAATATGTAAGTCTATTTGTGCCTCGACCCATGTTTATTACTCGTCATGTTGGGCCCCTTCCCATGCTTCTTATCAAAAGCTTGAACGTTTATTTTGAGACTTCATGTGGTCATCTAAGGACTCTCAAAAAGGCTTTCATCGTGTTGCCTGGAATATTGTAACTCTTCCTAAGAACAAAGGCGGATTGGGCCTTTTGAACTCCTTTAAGCAAGGTCTCACCCTTGTCACTAAGTGGTTGATTCAGCACTTAGATGCCCCCAATATTATTGGGAATCTCCTTCAGTTAAGACTTCGACAAGCATTTCCTAAGAATAGGTCTATCTGGAAGGGTATCCACCCTATTAATTGGATCCTCTCTCCTCACGACATTATCATTCCTAGAACACATGTTTTCAAAAGCATTTGGAAGGCTTGGCAAGTCTTACATTCTCATGTAAATTGGAATAATATACATATCAATCCTACTCTTCTTTCTAAGATTTGCCCTTGGTGGCTGCCCCTCTGTCCTGCTCCTCTACCACCTCAAATGCCAGGGTAGCCACCATCTGGTTTCAAAAGGGAGTTGTTTCCCTTAGCTGTCTTCGTCTCACCAATCAGTGGATTACTTGGGATATGTTCGAAAACTTATAGGGGCTTCCAGAATTATGCACCATTGCCTTGATAGACTTTATCACTTCATTCATCAGAATTTGCATGTGGAAGCTTCGATTCCTAGTCTCTTCCATGGTCTTCAATGGTCTAATGGATCGAACCTTCTACCCTATAAACCTCATGTGCCCTTTCAATTGTTGCATGATTCCTCTACGATTGTTAACCGTTGCAATCGAGCATGGCACAAAGAAGAGTCCAAACAGTTTTGGCTCTCTCTCTTTTCTCGAGTTTGGAGCCTTCTGACTCTTCCAAAAATTAAGCACTTTCTTTGGTGCCTCTTGCATCAAGGCCTACCTATCGGCAAACGTTGTGAATACCTTGGGATTTCAAATCCTACCTGCCCTCTCTGTGGAGGTCCTAAAAATTTTGTCCATGTTTTTTGGTATTGCCCTTTCGCTCAGTCTTCATGGGAATGGGTTTCTAAGGTTTTTCCTTTATGCATATTTTCCCACAAGGATATCTTATTTGGCTTTTTGGCCATCCCCTCTTCTGACCTTCTGTTTCTTTGGAAAGTTATTAGGCCCCTCGTTCTTTACTTCATATGGAAGCGCAGATGCACTACTCTTTTCCAGAACACTAATTCGTCCAACTCTAACCATTTAAATATTATGGAAAAATCTCAAATTCTTCGCGTTGTGCATTTCCAAATTTTATCTCATACTTCTAAGTTAAAGTTGGATACTAATCAGTTGTTTTTTTGTTTGCAGCCTTGGAGCAGATACACCAACTTGTGCACTCTTTCCAATCTCGATCTGCTACATAGGAGTGTGTTATCATCATAATTTTGAGAATTTTGAGCTCTTTGTTGTTCTCCTGGTCTTTTAAACTCACAATTCCTAAGGATTCCCAGCATTTGGTAGCTCTTTGGCATGTACTCCCTTCTCTGGCATGTACTCCCACACCCCGAGAAAGATTATGTTTCAAGATGTTTTCTTTCAACACTCGTATTTGTCTTTGTTCTTCTCCCTATTTATCCATCAATATGTTCAGATGTTGATCATGTACTTATTCTCATTGNTTTCTAATTTTTGCTAATTTATAATTGTTTTTTCTTCTTCTTTTGTTCCTAATTTATCATAAGAGCTATGTAATGCCTTATGTTTGGCTTTGGCTACTACTACAGTTGCCTACTTCTTTTTCATTTTATATATCAACCTATTTTCTTAGATATTACATTGATGTCATTCCTTAAATATTTCTTGTATTTTGAATAGTGTGATATACTTCATCACTCCACCACCATGTCTCCTTTGGTATGTATTTTTTGCCTTTTATTTCATTGAAAATGTTCTTTCTAATTTGTAAATCCAATTTTTCATCTGGCTCCAAATCAAACTTGAAAAGTAATCCTAATTGCATATGCCTTTGTGAAGCAATTTTTCTCTAAATAAAGTGATGTTATCTTTCTTCAAATTCCACCATTTTATTTACTTAGTTCCTTTTCACGTGCTATCTTTAAAGCTCTAGATAGCTAAATCTATGATCTTTAGTTAATGTTGAGTTGCAAGGCACTTTCTAAGTATAACCTTGTAGTCTTTGCACATGCCTTGGTCTCTTTTGTGTAACAAGAAATAATCAATTTGTATTTTATCCATACCACTCTAGTATGTAATTAAATGTTCCATCCTCTTCTTGAAATAAGTATTTGCAATTGCAAGGTCATAGGTACATGCAAATTACAGTGGTGAATCTCCCATATCATTACACTCTCTACATCCTTAGCCTTCATGAATCTTGTCATATCCCTTTTTTATAGATCCAACATGACCATTAAAATCTCCTCCAATGAATATGCTTTCTTGTTGAAGAATTTATTGAAGCACATAGTCCATAGAATCCTAAAAATCTTGCTTCTTGGAATTGTATAGGCTAATTTGTAAAGCATATATGTTGATGATGTTGTTGATCTCATTTCTAAGAACAAGTTTAATGTCTATAATTCAATCATCGTAGCAATATACTTGTATCTCTTTATCTTTGATAGAGTGATTAATGATGATTCCCACTCCATTTTGATGATTTTCTTTTCCTAAGTAGAAGAGTTTGTAATCCTATCCCAAATTTTTGGCTCTCTTTCCTTTTCATTTTGTTTCTTGGAGGTCAGTAATGTAGCTTCTTTATCTTTTTATTAAGAACACTAATGTTTTAGGTTGCGATCTGAAACTTCTATCATTGAACTTGTTTCTTTAATCATACTCATCCTTGATGTGGAAATTCTTATATAATGTTCAAAATATTTGAGTGACAATGTTACATGTTATTTCCAGAGGATGTCCTAGCAAGTTCTTGCCCATTTTCCATAGTAACTAGGGAATGTAACTACTACACATTGCTTCTAGGGAATGCCCTAGCATTTGCAAAATTTGAAAATAAACTCATTTGGCCGATAGCCATTACTAGTTAGAAATCGGTAACGCTAAATTTTTGTGCATAATGTTGACCAATGTTGACCCTCCCACGGCCCATTTCGGTGCATAACGCTTCCAATAGGCCATTTCGGTAACGTCGTGCATAATGCTTCCCAATAGGCCATTTTGGTAACATCGTGCATAACGCTTCCAATAGGCCATTTCGGTAACGTCATGCATAATGCTTCCCAACAGGCCATTTCAGTAACATCGTGCATAACACTTCCCAACAAGCATGGCCCATTTCGGTAACATTGTGCATAACGCTTCCAATAGGCCATTTTGGTAACATCGTGCATAACGCTTCCCAACAGGTCATTTTGGTAACGTCGTGCATAATGCTTCAGGATTGAGGCTTTGCATTCAAAGATGAGGTGCAGAATTATGCTTCCTGAATTAAATGTTGTGCATTGTGCATGTTTGAAGTTTGAATTTGGATTTTTAAGGCCAAGGCCAATGAACTGCAAAACAAAATGATCACCATAGCTAATTTTCTGAGTAAAAAATCTCCCGCAAGTGGAAAGGATGCCAATTTAGACATATGTGAGACAAGATTTATGAGAGGTTCCAGCTGCTCTCGGAAGGTGTCCCCAGCGAGTGCAAGCCACAAGATGTTAAAGGGCAGTGCTCCAAATGCTGCCCAGAGATCCACCACCATGGCACCTATGCAACTTCTGCACCACAGTTCTGCAGCCATGGCTTTGCTTTTTTCCTTATGAACATGGTGAAATGACTCAATGGTGGCAGCGTCATGAAAAACTGAAACAACAGCAGGAACCAGAGATCTTTACGGAACGCATTCGGATCGCAGCAGTAGCAGAAGGAAAAAAACATCTCATGAGCGTGGAAAAATGAGAAAGGTGTGTTATGAAAGGTTACATCCATTGGAAAAAAGAAATACAGATCATGCAAGTGATAGAACATGAAAACAGTGCACAAAGTAGCAGCAGGAGAAGTGCTCGAGTTCTGCGCAAAAGCAGATCCAGCATTGTGGCCGAAGATAGAAACAATGCGGGGATTGGGATGCAGAATAGGATCGGAGCGTGGATTAGGGCGCAAAATAGGAGATGGAGGCGAAAGGGGATGCAAATGTTGCACAGAGGGATGAAAGTGGGTAGCGCATAGAAGGTGGGAAGTGGGTGGATCACCCAAATCCAGAATGCGAAGGGCCACCAGGGCCTAAAATTCCTGATGTGCGGTTGAAACCTGTAGATCTAGAGCCACGGCCTCTTCTATGACCACGACCAACAGATCTGTTAGATCTACCAGAGCTGCGGCCTTGACTGTGGCTATGGCTACGAC
The DNA here is from genome assembly GCA_015680685.1 of Gnetum montanum. Taxonomy (NCBI): domain Eukaryota; kingdom Viridiplantae; phylum Streptophyta; class Gnetopsida; order Gnetales; family Gnetaceae; genus Gnetum; species Gnetum montanum. The sequence goes on along the minus strand of MNCI01025123.1, from coordinate 18,446 downwards.
TGCATCCGTGGCCAGAGGCAGAGCTTCCATTTGGCCAGGGTTTTCCTCAATGGCTGCAGGTAGAGAAAGACTTCTGCCTACTTAAAAAGAGAGAAAAACAAAAACAGAGAAAAAAAAATGTTGTCCATTACTGACATCCACTGTTTTTGATAGACATGTGAGAGGTGCGACTATTTGGCGTCACGCGTCTGTCATTTCTTGCCTTCTGCAACCTATGTGTGCCCTGTAGTCTGCCACTTATTCGTCTCCAACCGTGCCCAAAGAGGACCTGCCCAAGTTGCTGTTAGGCTGACATCAATCCTCTTCTATTTTCACCTCCGTCGCACATCTCCGTTGCTGCTGATGCGCGTGCCTCGTAGAGAAAGAGTTGAGGCACATGCATAACCTACCGCCTGTTGCCATAGTCACTGGTGAGGGAAGGCTGTGCCATAGTCACTGGTGAGGGAAGGCTACCCACAGCCACTGAGGGAAAAAAATCGACATCCCACTAGCTTCCTAGCTCGCGTTGCAACAAATAAAATCGTGGAAAGGATCTCAATCGACAGAGGAAGAAATATTTGGCGCAAATAATCGAATAAAAGAAAGAAATTTTACTCGAAAATGATCAAAAAAATCCAGAAGAAATTTTACTATCTAATAAATGTAACAATTGTGGAAACATGCCTCCTACATTGTGACAATTGCGGAAACATGCCTCCTACGTAAACATGGAAAGTCCTAAAAACGATTCAACTTTCTAATGTAACAATGTGATAGCTTTGGAAATTTCTATTCATTGTTATCGGTAATGGTCTCATATTTTTCTAATAAATGGTAACTGGTTCTGGTGCCTTATAGTTTCTTGATGGGAGAACACGGCACCAGGAATCAATTGCAGTATAGCAGTTCAGGTCCCTTTCACAATTGCTTATAGTCTGCACACACCATCACCGTAGAGCGCCCGTGTGAAAGAAGATCCAGAACATTCATCAATGGCATCAATGGCTGGAGGTCAGTTCGATCTATTTTTCAAATTGATTTGTGCATTTTTGTTTCATGCACATTTGTAGATTAAGAGATCTATTTTTTTACATGCTTCCGCTTGTGCAATCCGGTTCTCGATGCACGTTAGATTTCTTACATTTGGTATTGGAGCAATAGATCTCTGCCTTGATGCCTGTTGTCATTCCCTTCCATAGAGTTGGCACGATTTTTCTCTTCTAAATTCGTTGCTTCTGAACAGCAGTGCATAAATGTACGGTGTAAATTTGTTATTTCTACGCTAAAATAGCCTGTAAATCATTACGTTGTACTTTTCATGATAAAATGCGTAGTTGAAGATGCCTATTCCCATTCCTTCATTTAAAGAATTGAAGGAGAGCTTCAACCATCAGTTTTGCTCTGTTCGGTCCGCACTCTAAAAAGCAATGATATAAATATCCGCTTGCCGTTGTGTAATCGGATGGTTCGGATCTTCAGATCAGAGCTATTTTCCTGGATTATGAAATTGACATGACACAAAATGCAAACTCTGTAAAATCGTTATTTCTGTACAGTAGTCTAGAAATTGACTGCTTAGATTTGTTGTTTGTAAGCTGGAATAGCTCTTCAATCTTTACGTTTTACTTTGCAAAATAAAATGCGTAGAAGATTCTCGTTTTCATTATTTGCTTCAAAGATAGGGTGAAGAGCTGCAATGATTTTTTTCTTCTATATTCATTGTTTGTGTACGCAGTCCATAGCAGGAGGGTTCTATTGGGTTTAGGAAAAATTTTCTGTCATTTTCGAACACAGCACCTATTCTGTCTATTCTTGGTGTTTTGCTGCTATGTCTTTTAATCTGCTGAGATTTTAAATCGCTTATTTTGGACCTCGGGAAGGGACTATTACATTTAATTTATTCAATGGATGTAGTTTATTACATGCGGTTTTCAAAATAACATAAACCGTTTCACATGTAAACTAATTATCATGATGAATGTTGGCCTTTGAAATAATTTTGGCATTATGGAATGGCAATTATGGACTTATATTTTGGTGTTTTTTAAGCAAGAAATGATTGTAGGTTTTTTCCATGCTTGCTTAGAATTTAATTGCATTTGTCAATATTGATTTTGATGCATAATGTAATCGTATGCCTCATTTACTGGTGATCCTTATAATTTGTATAGTCATAGAGTGGCCACAGCATCTTTGATTATACAAAATTATAAATTAAGAGTTTTAAATCACATAAGTAATTGTGATTAATCACATATAATATAATAGACTTTATCCCACAGGAATTTCTATTATATTTAATGTGGTCAATCAGGATGAAATGTTGAATTATTTTTCTTAATTTGCCCACAGGGATTAAGAAAAGGCATATAATTCAATAGTTTCCTCGTAAGGATATATGGATTTGTTTGAATTAAAATTTAGCCCACAGGCAATTTTATGTCATTTGATTCATATTTTGCATATTTTACATTTGTAAATGTGCCCTGAGGTATTTCATCACATATATAGTGTTGTGATTAATCATTTGTCATATGATAGATTTTGTCCCACATGAATTTCCATTATATTTACAGTGATTAATCAGGGTGAAGTATTGAATTATTTTTCTTAATTTGCCCACAGGGATTAAGAAAAGAAATATAGTTTAATGGCTTCATCATAAGGATATATGAGTCTGTTTGAATTAAAATTTAGCCCATAGGCAATTTAATGTCATGTGATTCATATTTTTGCATGTTTACATTGGTACACATGTCCTACAGTTTATAGCCTCAAATTAGTGACATAAGCATGTTTATTTTGTAGCTATGCAACCTGTAAATTACTCTGACTTTAAATGTGACATTCCTGAATTGATGGGTGATAATTACAAGGTGTGGAAGGAGAGAATTCTCCTTGATTTAGGATGGATGGACATTGATTATGCTATCCGTAAGGATGAACCACCTGCGGTTAATGCAACCAGCCATCTAGATGATATTGGTCTTTATGATAAATGGGAGCGATCTAATCATCTCTGCGTAATGTTCATAAAAATCAAGATCTCGGCTGGTATACGTGGATCATTGGAACAGTATAACAATGTGTGCGCTTTGTTAAAAGCTATTGATGAACAATTTGAAACATCAAATAAAGCGTTGGCCAGCACCTTAATAATGAGGTTCTCATCTATGAAGCTCACTGGAATTGGTGGCATGCGTGAGCACATCATGCACATGAGGGACATTGCGGCTCAATTAAAAACACTTGAGGTTGAGATGTCTGAATCTTTCCTTGTGCACTACATCCTAAACATGCTCCCACCATAGTATGGACCCTTTAAAATTTCTTACAACACACATAAGGACAAATGGTCAATTAATGAATTGATGACCATGTGTGTGCAAGAAGAGGGTAGACTTGCCATGGAAGCGAAGGAGAGTGTACATCTGGCCATGCAAGGAAAGAATACAAAATAAGCCAACACTAAAGGGAAGGGACAAATCCCTCCACAAGCTAATATCAAGAAGGAATCTAGATGCTTTTTCTGTAAAAAGAAAGGGCACATAAAGAAAGATTGCCTTAAACATCAGAGATGGCTTGAAAAGAAAGGTACTCAATCCTCATTTGTTTGTTTTGAATCTAATATGGTTGATGTTAGTCATAACACATGGTGGATTGACTCCAGTTCTACAATCCATGTTACTAATTCCTTGCAAGGATTAGCCAACCTAAGGAAGCCAGTAGGAAGTGATTCATGCATCTATTCGGGCAACAAGATGTGCTCACATGTGGAAGCGATTGGCACATGCAAATTAGTTTTAAGTAGTGGTTTTTTTTTGGATTTGGAAAGGACATTTTACATTCCTTGTTTTTCAAGGAATTTAATTTCTGTATCAAGGCTTGTATCATTGGGATTTTCCTTTAACTTTTCAGATACTATGTTCAGTGTATCTTATAGATCTGAATAGTTGGAAATGGTACATTAACAGATGGTCTTTTTCAACTTAATTTACAAAACGACACTTCTTACACTTCTATGCATGTTCATGCTGGCATTAAGTGATGTGTTATGAATGAAGCATCCTCTATGTTATGGCATCATAGATTAGGCCATATCTCCATTGAGAGAATTAAGCGCTTGGTAACTGATGGAGTACTTAGTACTCTTGATTTTACTAACTTTGACACTTGTGTAAACTGCATAAAGGGAAAGAAGACCAATGTGTCAAAGAAAGGTGCTAAGAGGAGTTCTGCCATATTAGAAATCATACATACGGATATTTGTAGTCCAGATATGGATGCATATGATCAACGGTATTTCATTACCTTTATTGATGACTACTCACGATACATGTATCTCTACTTGCTTCATCACAAAAATAAAGCTTTAGATGCCTTTAAGGTATTTAAGGCTGAAGTAGAGAAACAATGTGGTAAAAAAATAAAGATAGTGAGGTCTGATAGAGGTGGTGAATACTATGGTAGATACACTGAGGATGGACAAGAACCTGGTCCCTTTGCTAAGTTTCTTCAAGAGCATGGGATTGTTGCCCAATACACTATGCCTGGTTCTCCAGACCAAAATGGTATGGCAGAAAGAAGAAACCGAACATTATTGAACATGGTGCGGAGTATGCTTAGTAGCTCCAAGGTTCCTAAGTCTTTGTGGAATGAAGCTCTTAAGACGGCAGTGTATATATTAAACCGAGTTCCAACCAAGGCTATCTCTAAGACACCATTTGAATTGTGGAAAGGTTGGAAACCGAGTTTGTGAAATACATGCATTTGGGGATGCCCGTCTGAGGTAAGAGTCTATAATCCACAAGAGTAGAAGCTAGACACTAGGACCATAAGTGGGTATTTTGTTGGATATGCCGAATGGTCTAAGGGATACAGATTTTATTGTCCATCACATACTACTAGGTTTGTGGAATCAAGGAATGCTAAATTTCTTGAGAATGACTTGATTAGTGGGAGTCATCATTCCTGGAATGAAGTTCCAGCGACTGATCATGCGGATGCTCAACCCTCTACCTCAAGTACTCGATTGATTGTTGTACACAACATGACTACAGTACAAATACGTGATGTACATCCACCAGTCGTTGAAGTTCCACAAACTGCTGGTCAAGACATAGTAGATCCACCTGAAAAACAGATACCAGTTCCTGTTGAACAGCCCGTTGATCATCTTGCCCCTCAGAAGCCTGATGAACCAAAATTAAGATGATCTACTAGAATAAAGTGATCAGCAATTCCTAGTGACTATATAGTGTATCTACAGGAATCTGACTACAACATAGGAGCCGAAAATGATCCTGACACATTTTCACAAGCCATGAGTTGTAAGGAATCCGACTTATGGTATGATGCCATGAAAGATGAGATGAACTCTATGTCCACTAATGGAGTCTGGGATCTTGTCAAGTTGCCCAATGGTGTTAAAGCCATAGGATCCAAATGGGTCTTCAAGACTAAAAGAGACTCCTTGGGCAACATTGAAAGATATAAGGCTAGACTTGTTGCCAAAGGGTTCACTCAGCAGGAGGGAATAGATTACATGGAGACCTTTTCTCCTGTATCTAAGAAGGACTCCTTTCATGTGATCATGGCATTGGTAGCTCACTTTGATTTTGAACTACATCAAATGGATGTGAAAAAAACATTTCTTAATGGTGATCTAGAGGAAGAGGTTTATATGAAACAACCTGAAGGATTCTCCTCTAATGATGGTGAGCAATTGGTATGCAAACTTAAGAAGTCTATATATGGCTTGAAACAGGCCTCTCGTCAGTGGTATTTGAAATTCCATGATGTCATCACTTCATTTGGCTTTGAAGAAAACATCATGGATCAATGCATATACCAAAAGGTTAGTGGGAGTAAAATATGTTTTCTTGTCCTCTATGTGGTTGATATCCTTCTTGCAACCAATGATCATGGATTTTTATATACGGTGAAACAATTTCTCTCTAAGAATTTTGACATGAAGGATATGGGTGAGGCATCTTATGTCCTTGGCATTAAGATCCATAGGGATAGATCTAGATATATTCTAGGTCTATCGCAGGAAACCTATATTAATAAAGTTCTAGAGAGTTTTCGGATGAAAGATTGTTCACCAAGTATTGCACCCATTGTAAAGGGTGACAAGTTCAATTTGAACCAGTGTCCTATGAATGATTTAGAGAAAAGTCATATGAGAAACATTCCATATGCTTCAGCTGTTGGAAGCCTTATGTATGCTCAGGTCTGCACACGACCTGACATTGCATTTGCTGTGGGGATGTTGGGCCGATATCAGAGTAATCCAGGTATCGACCACTGGAAAGCTACAAAGAAAGTCATGAGGTACCTTCAAGGTACAAAGGATTACATGCTTATGTATCGACAAACTGACCATTTGGAGGTGATTGGCTACTCCAATTCAGACTTTGCTGGCTATGTTGATTCCAAGAAATCAACATCAGGTTATGTTTTTATGCTAGCTGGAGGAGCCATCTCCTAGAGGAGTGGAAAGCAAACCTTGGTTGCAACTTCCACAATGAAGGTAGAGTTCGTTTCTTGTTTTGAGGCTACTTCACATGGTGTATGGTTAAAGAGTTTCATATCAGGGCTTAGAATTCTGGATTCAATATCTAGGCCATTACAGATATTTTCTGACAATTCAGCTGCTGTCTTTATGGCTAAGAATAATAAGAGTGGCAGTCGAAATAAACACGTCGACATAAAGTACTTAGCCATAAGGGATCGCATTAAAGAAAATAAAGTGGTCATAGATCATATCAGCACTGAATTAATGCTAGTTGATCCTTTGACCAAAGGAATGCCACCACGGTCATTCAAGGATCATGTCACTTGGATGGGACTTGGTTCCATGATGTAATATGTTGTACAACATTATAGTGTTAATGAAACTCTATTCAGTTGTTTGTTTTCTCATACAGTTGCGCATAAAGTCATTAGAGAACACACACATAAGGTTGGACCGCGAATAAACATTGGGTTTGTTCATACAATTATAGTTACTATATAAAGGAATTGACTTTGAAAAATAATACATTGTAATACATGGAAGATACTACTCGCATTAAGAGGAACTATCGCCATGATTCATGTATTTGTTTCTTGAAAGTTGGATATTAGAATAAATATGGAGACCAAGTGGGAGATTGTAACAATTGTGGAAACATGCCTCCTACATTGTGACAATTGCAGAAACATGCCTCCTACGTAAACATGGAAAGTCCTAAAAATTATTCAACTTTCTAATGTAACAATGTGATAGCTTTGGAAATTTCTATTCATTGTTATCGGTAATGGTCTCATATTTTTCTAATAAATGGTAACTGGTTACGGTGCCTTACAGTTTCTTGATGGGAGAACATGACACCAGGAATCAATTACAATATAGCAGTTCAGGTCCCTTTCACAGTCGCTTACAATCTGCATACACCATCACCGCAAAGCGCCCGTGTGAAAGAAGATCCAGAACATTCATCAATGGCATCAATGGCTGGAGGTCAGTTCGATCTATTTTTCAAATTGATTTGTGCATTTTTTTTCATGCACATTTGTAGATTAAGAGATATGGTTTTTTACATGCTTCTGCTTGTGCAATCCGGTTCTCGATGCACGTTAGATTTCTTACAATAAATGGATCTTTCTCAAAGATAATCCAACAGAGTAGGTGAACGAATGATGCGTTGTTGTCTATGCTACGGCGGCAAAGTTCTGCGTGCTGCTGCTGAGAGAAAAAACAAAGAAGCATCATCTCTCATTCTGGTGCTATTGCTATTTTTAACTGAAATACATCAAGTGCATTCGCTTCATCTTTGTTAGTAGGTGTGGGGCAGATAGTGTGCTCTCCTCTCCTCTCCTCTGTTGTCTCATGTCGTCACTACCTCTGCCCAGCTGCCCCTATCCCTGCCCAAAACCATATGTCGAAAATAGGTTATACAATGCGACATTTTGGGAAGTTTTCTGTTGAGAAACCTTTTAAAAAAAGAGAAACCGCATCCAAACATCAATTCACAATCCCCCAGACTTCCAGAATTCTACATCGAGTCTCAAATCATTGGTACTTGTTATGAACACAGGATATATAATGAGCAAGAGTGCATCGTTTTTATTTAAAATATTGCTTTGTGTAACTATTCTGATTGCAATCATCACCACATCCGTGACTTGTTTTGGTATGCTTTTGATATATCACCAACATGTTTCACATATTTTAGTTTTGATTTCATTTTGAATGTTTAATATATAGTTGGTTTGAATTTTGGAAATTTACGGGTGCTGACTGCAGAGATGGTGAATGGATCAAGGAATTTGCAGCAGCGAAGAAGACCCCCAACTACTCCTCCGTCACCCAAAGGAAACACCCCCGGCTATTTCTCATTCTCTAATCCTACCCACGTATTCCTTGCATTTCATTTCTATAATCTATACCACACGGACGTCCTACTTTTATTCACCTTTCTTTACTGCCTTCCTCTGGGTTCATTGTAAATACCAAATACCCGATCCTAAATCTTATGTGTGATTCTATAAATGCCAAAATTTATGAATTATAATGCAAAATGCTAATTGAAGTTCCAAAGTTTATATAAAATCATTGAAGTGATTTACTGTCCTGATTGATAACCTTTCTTACAAAGCATCAAGTGTAGACATATGGATAGAAAATTGGAGTAGCAATTGAGGAATAACACCTGTAGGTTAATGTCATATTAGGAAGGTACCTCAAACGAACTGTTTTCATTGAATGAAGCCTCTAGATGTAGCAGTTAAGCATTTGCTAGAAGCATTTTAAAACTACCATTGAATTAATTCAAAAAATCTCATCCATGTGCTATTTAGTGATGCAAAAGGGTTTTAGAATTAATTTCAAAATGAAATGTTTAATTACGTCCAAAGCACAAAGAATTTGGAAGACACTCAAATTTCTTTTAGAAGGCTTTGACATTATCATCATGGCTATTGAACACCTCATTAAGAAAATTACCCAAAATTGATATATGAATTTGAACTTCTAACATAGATATATCAAATTTAGACAAGATGGT
>MNCI01025116.1:912088-970633 GCA_015680685.1 Gnetum montanum | reverse complement strand
CGGGCACATGGGAAAAATTCTAACTCTAGAGTGATCGATCTGCCAAAGCTTCGCTACTTCTAGCCAGGATTTTTGAAATGAAGGGAGTGCCGCCTCTTATTTATAGATATGGCGGCGGACCGCGATATCGCGTACGCGATATTGCGGCTCAGTGCATGTCGCGTCTCATCAGGTTCTCCAAGATGTCACACTTCATTTCATGTAAAATGGTTAGTGATGCTTCTCATGTGGCAACTTTATTTTTTTAACATGTTGTGAAGCTGCATGGAATTACTTTGTATATTGTTAGTGATAGAGACTCCAAATTTACTAGTAATTTTTGGAGGTTCCTTTGGAGAATTTTAGGGACAAAGTTAAATTTCTCTAGTGCATATCATTCATAATTTGATGGTCAAATGAATAGTAGATAAATCCTTGTTGAACATTTTGAGGTATTTATGTAATGTACAATCTAATCAGTGGGAAATTTTTCTATGTCTTACTGAATTTTCACATAATAATACTTTTCATATTATCATTGAAAAAAGTCAATTTGAAATGAATTTTGATTTTTGTCCTAAGTTGGTGGATACTTTAAAGAGCTCTAAGAAAGAAGCTCAACTCAATGTTGATTTTTTGCAAGAACTAAGGGATATTCATGGACATGTGAAGGCAAATCTTTGTTTAAATAGTCTTTGGGTTCCTAATTTATTGTTGGTTAATTCTACCATGATTGCTAATAGATTTCTAGAAAATTCTATTACACCAAGAACACCTCCATGTAGCATGTGAGTAATTTTAGCTAATTTTTTCCTTCCACACACTAGCCCCACATGCTACCCAGCATGTGGGACTAGAATGCTCAGCATGTGGGCTTAAATCCCAAATTTCATATCCTGCCTTTGCAGACTATTTAGCATATGAAACTGCAATGTTCAATGTGTGGGATTAAAATACCAAAATTTATAGCTTATGAAGTAGTTTTAACGTTCACAAGCTAGCATACATGGATTTTACAACTTCCACAAGAGGGAAGATAAGGCATTTATAGCTTGTGAAGCATTTTTTAGCCTCCACATGCTAGGATGCATGAGATCAACTACGTATAGGTTTCACACCTCAATTTTTACATTAAGAACTACCTTAAATTTCATGAGTATGAGATCATAATGCAAGATTTTTAGGTAAAATAAGGTAATTGTATTTGTCTTTATTTTTCCACAAAATTACAACAAAATTTTTTTGCTTTGGGCTTCACACTACAACATGTTCTTTGACCATTAGGCTCCTCCATTTGTTTATTTAGAGTTGTTGATTTGGCTTTTAGGCTTCATTGGCCTCTTGGCTTTCTTGGCAGTTCTCCTCTTTTCTTTCCTTTTCATTTTTCTTTCTTTCTTTTTTTTTTAAGAGATGACACCTTCACTGGGATTCATTGCCAAGGCTAAATTTTATTTTGTTTTCTTGTTGAATGAGATGTCTTACATTTAATGAACTTAATGTCAAAGCATATCAAATGAGATGTCACATGGTCACTAAGTATAAATGTTAAACATAGGTCTTCATTCTTATTAGGGTAGGTAAGGTTGTAATTTGACTGGAATATGGCTTCAAATGGGTAACAAAAGTGATGTGAGGCAAGCACTCTTGGCACAGTGGGACAAGCTAACCAAATCTTGTGTATTGAGGTTGCATAGTAACTCATTACTGTGATGTGTTGCACCCTTGTAATGACTTCGAGCTTCATCTTGCAAGCATAACTCCAAGAGGACAAGAAAATAAGTCAAATAATATATGTGTTTACAATAGATTTCTTAAGGCCTTATGAGAAAACAAGTAGAATACAGACTAGCATAAGTTATAACTAGTACAACATAGGAAATCTATATTTTGTTTTACAAATTCATACAAAGTTTATGTTTCATTTATTATGCCCAAAAGAGAGAGATGAGAGGTCACTCTAGCCCACTTACTATAAGGATTATTAGTGTCAATCATTTGTCCATACCTGCAAACAAAGGCAAACAACACTAAGAGAAAATATGTTAATGTTAGATGTAATCAAGGTCATGCAAAAGCTTTTATGTTGCTATGCAAGGAATTGATGATGCCTTGAAAAAATTGAGGTTCAAGTGAGAAACTTAGTTTTTGGTATTTTCTCCTCACCATTATGATTTAAAATGGAAAATTTGACCAAGGAACCCTTTGTGATGTTTTTGTCAAACAACATCACAAGAAGAGCACACTTACGCTTAAAGGCTAGCCAAATTTGCTTCCTCATCTCCATAGCTTAACCTTGCATGTCAACATAAGCATATCAAGTGGCATTTGCATGTAAAATTGTTAAATAATAAAAATATTATAACAGGGAAAAATAAGGCCAAATAAGATCAAAACATAGTAAAACCAGGCTAAACAAAATAAGATAGGGTCACTACAAGCAAAAGCAATGCAAAACTAGGCAAAACAAGGTAAAATAAGATAAAAGCAAAGTAAAAAAAAAGGCAAAACGAAGTTAAAATAAGGTTTAAACAAAATAAAATATGGCAAACAAGGTTAAACAAGAAAAATAGTATTAATTAATTAAATTTAATATATTGTTTTAGTCATTTTGTATTTAAGAGATACAAATATCTAATAAAATAGGCTACAAATTGTCAAAATTAGGAAAAAGCAAGCTATAAATTGTTAAAATTAGGAAAAATAGGCTTTAAATTGTTAAAATTAGGAAAAAGCAATTTTAAAATGTTAATTGAAGGGATTTTCATGGTCAAACAAGTTTAAGAAAGCCAAAAATTTCTGTTCCATAGTGTGTAGAGGCCATGGTCAATTTTAGGTCAAGGTTCAATGTATCTAGTCAATACTCTCACCAATTTTCTCATTCATAGCGTATGGAAAGAAAAATAAAGAATTCTCTTATCTTTATTTTTATTTCTATGTTTTTTAGGTTTGGGGAAGAAAATTAGTAATTTTTTTCCTTCATACACTATGCATCTTATGGGATTTGACTTCCATCATATGGAATTAAAAATAGAAATATTTGTGTATCCATACACTACCCCATATACGACATAGAGTCTGGAATTTGATTTTTAGCGTATGAAATAAAAAATAGTAATTTTTATGTATCCATACACTATCCCATATATAACATATGGAATTTGATTTTTAGCGTATGGAATCAAAAATGAAAATTTCTGTGTTACACGCTCCCACATGCTACACAGCGTATGGATTTGGATTTCTAGCGTGTGAAATCAAGAATAGAAATTTTCAAGGCACACAGGGCGTGGACTTGGTTTTGTAGCTTGTGAAATAGAAATTTTCATGCTTTGTCAGTTTGATAATATCTCACTAAGACTGGTAATTTGCAATATTTGAATTGAAGCCTCATCGACACCTACCCAGGGAATCTCTGCAGCGGCAGCGCAGTGCTCGAGGGAAAGCAAGTGGAAGTGCAGCTGTGGGTGATGGCAGGCAAGCAACGGTGCAGTGGCAGCACGGAAAAAGATTTTACTAAGGCTGTGCAACCTTGGAAGGGATGCGTGGCCCTTAACGGGCTTGTAAGCTCATTTCCAGGGATTTGGCAACGTCAGGCAGCAGCGAGGTTCTTTCATTTGCAGCAAGGCTCTTTCTACTGTGGTGGCCCTTGTGCAGTTGAAGCAAGAGCGGCTTAGAGCACAGAGCCACGCAGCAGCAGAGCCAAGGAGCAGGAAGGAAGGCGGCAAGGTGGAGGTCTGGTGCAGAAGCAGGCACATGAATGGCGAGTTTCGGTGGTGGCGTCAATCATTTTTTTCAAGAGAACATTCTTCCACTAGGGTTATGTGGTAACATGGCTTCATAAATGTGAAGAAGATAGCGTATTCAACATGGATTCGGTACCAACTTACATCACAAAAATAAGCTCCCTTTATGGTGGTCTTTACTTAGGGTATTCATAATAAATAGACAAGATTTGGAAACTCATTCAAGCAAGAATGGAGGGTCTTTAGATACTTTTTTAGGGAATGGTGTTGAAATTTCAACCTATTCATAGTATCAAGTGCCACAACACATCTCCATGAACTTCTCGACATTAATTGCAAATAAGTCTATCCCCAAAGGTAGCAATAATTTTTCTTGTTATGAAGTCAAAAATCCAACATTGAGTGTGGATGATGCAATGTTATGAAGAAGGACTTCTTGGGTTAGGCCAAAGTGTTGCGTTGCATAATAACAAACTTCATTATATGTAGACAAATGAGTGTTGTCACCAAATAATCCTTGCAATTTGGTGTATTTGTTTTTCTATATGAATTACTTTTGGCTATTATTTTGGTATTTTAATTCATGGAATATGTTAGATGTGAATGTTCATGTGGTTATTTATATTTTTAATTTATTTTAAGTGGTTTTATGTTTTAATGTTTTTTTTTTTTTTACATGTCTCAGTTGTTTGACAGTGATGATGTTGGTGACAATGTTAATGATGATAATCACCCTCTTCCTCCCATGGCTTAGTTTTGACCTCCAATGGACCTATTACATTTTGTAGTTTTTGTTACACCATTGTTGTAGTCGTTTTTACTTGGCTATAATGGTCATAGAGACCATCTATTATTTTGGTTGTCTTCTATTACATAGTGCAACTATAGCTATTCACATTTTATTTCTTATTATTATGACTATGGCTACCTCTTTTTTTTGGTTTAAGACACTTTTTGGGTTGCTTCTGTTTTTTGTATTTTTCTATAACAAGGCTATAAATTAAAATCTGGTAATATGACATAATAAGATGAAATATGTAAAACAAGGTATAATTGTTAAAGTAAAACTCAGTCATCATGTATTTGCAAAAGGAAAAGAGGAGATGCCACATATTTGCCATTTTTAGGCCTTGGTAGGCCACGATATGACTAGTTTTAGGCCATGACAGGCCATCATGTTTCCAATTTTAGGCCTTGGTGGGCCATGATGTTGCTAGTTTTAGGCCTTGGTGGGCCATTGTGTTGCTAGTTTTAGGCCTTAATGGGCCATGTGTTGCCAGTTTAGGCCTCGGTGGGCTATAGTTACTTTTGTCTAGCAAGCATGGGAAAACTTTAAAAGAAAATACAAAAATGGGATAAACATAAAAGCATGATATAAGGATACAAATGTAAATAAGTGATTGTTGACAAAGGAAGTAATAAGACAGCTACGATGTATTTGTTCCCTAATCTCCTAGAGATCAAGTAGCTTCTATTGTATGATCCTACATTCACCATTTCTCTCATTTAATATAATAACCAGCAAGTGTTCGTGCTGATTGTTTAATATTGTATGATTGGAAGTGTTAGCATGATCATTGTTGTTATTGTTAGTATTGTTTTTGGCCTTAGCATGTGTGTCAGGAGTTTCATCTTAAAACTCCACCTCCACACCTCATTTGATGTTAACTTTGTTAACCAATGGTAGAGACATGTTACCTTCATGAATTATGATTTTACCACCCTCATATGGTAAATGAATCTCCTGATGTATAGGAGATGAAACTACCTGAAGCATAGCCAACCATGACCTTCCTAGGATCAAGTTAAAACCATGTGTCTTTTCAAGTTCTAGGAAGTTGGCAAATGTGGGAAATTGTTCTATAGTTATGAAATCCATGGAAATAGAACCTCAAACCACTACTCATGACCCATTAAATGACTTGAGCATTAAGGTAATCGTTTCTTGGAATTTTTTTTTATTAAGCCTAGTTTCTCAACAATGGTGTATAGTATCACATTGGTCACCGTCCTATTATCCACATGAACACCGTTAGCCTTATACCTACCAACATGTATGGTAATGAGAAGAGGAGTAGATAGCACTTCTTCATTTTGAGAGTCAATCTTCATCTCACTGTCACAAAATTTGAGCATGGTTTGATGTCCATTTTCCCTAAGTAAAGCATGATAAATGATAGAGTGGATTGACTCTTTATTAGCAGGCATATATCTGTTCACAAAGATTAAAGTCAACACTTCAGCTAGTATGTCTTTAAGAGTAGGAGAGGCCATGACTAGGTCCTATAGGATTAATGACATGTTCTTTTATTTTAGGGACCATTTGGCTTGTTTCATCCTTGCAAGGAAATTCTTTTCCTTGCCATATGATCTTTCAACCTTGATGGTCTTAATTTCCTTCATCCTTCCTAGGGTTTTTGGCTCAAGTTTCAATGTATGTTGCTTGGACCCCATGTCCATGTGTCTAGTTAATCTTGGTGGATCAACTTGTTTCCAAGCCTTTAGTTGTTAGCTACCTTCAATGGACTTAGTTGTTGGTTTGGCAATAGGTTATTATTTTCATCATTGTGGTGATGATTTCCTGCTAATCATTGAGTTGTTGGGCACTACAAGTAAGCTTTGGTCATGATTTATCATAGGTTTGTTTGTTAAAGGTTGAGGAACCAAGATAACAAATGATTTCCTAGCCTTAGAAGGATTAGCAACATTTGGTCTGTGTTGTGATGTTGATGCCACTAAAGGTGGGACATGTATGATGAAAGGATTCTTAGGGGCTAGAGGTGCAGTACCCTGATGATGAAGGGCTTTTTAGGCTTTATGTTTTGAAGCTAAGTGCTAGTCAGCAGTATTTTTATGAAAAATGGTTGCCTAGGAGGATCAAACAATTTGGTTATTGTGAATGAGGCTATGGTATAAGAGTTATTGTTGGCATTTAGAAAGTTGGACTCATTTAACACTATCTCTCCATGGTCAATCATATTTTGGAAGTCATCTTTTAATGCTAGGAAAAAATCAATGTCATGACCCACCATTTGATGGTAATGGCAAAACTTATCTAGTTTGAAGTACTTTGATAGTTTCAGATTGTCTTTAATTGCTATTGTTGAATCCCCACCAATGTCACAAAGACAATAATGCCTCTTACAAGCTTTCTCATATAGGTGCTTATGTTATATACAATTATCTTTAAGCAATCATTCTGAAAGCTCAAAGGGCTTCATAGGCAACCTAGTGTACTTAGGTCTATCCTTCCATCCAAAGTTTGATCTTGGTTAATTTGGGGCATCAGAGGTAGATGGTTAAGACCAGTGACAAGATGTGTTACATGGTGAAGATTTCTATCTTTCTAGTTATTTTGTATTCTTGGATACTGTAGTCATAATTGTTTGTTATTGCTTAGTTCTTTCCCTATCTCTCCTCATGTGTTGGTTTTTATAGGCCATGTAGGTTAGATTCTTACTAGCCTCAACTACTTCTTTAATGTTTTTAGTTTGTGAAAAGACTTGGCTCAGTCATTGGGGTTCTAAGTAGTAGAGCTTTAACTTGATGAAGTCATTTACCCCTTGAAGATAGCCAAAAGGTGGGTTTCAGAGATAGATTCTAGAATCTCATTATGTGTTGAATTTCATCTATGAATAAACCTTTAGACTGGTTCAGGTGGCCCCTGCTCTATCTTCTTAAGTTGGTCCAGTGTCATGTTTGGCTTCAAGTTCTATCTAAAGTAGTTGACAAATTGGTTTATCAAGTCTTCAAGAGAAGAGATGGAACCTCTAGGTAAGGTCCAATACCAATCTAAAGTCTTCCCCTTAAGGGACATATAAGAAATCCATAGTATTATATAAGGCCATGCTTGCAACAAGTGGTACTTAGACCAGAAGATGACCAGATGTGCATTAGGATCCCCTTTATCATTGTATTTGGTGAAGTTTGACATAGGCATGCCTACAGGTAATGTTATTTGGGAAACAACAAGGTTGATAGGATCATCTTAGTAGAATTATATAACCTTCATTGTTTGTGTTGTACTAACTTTAAGCTTCCATAGCTCTTTGGTGAGGCCTTGGATCATTTGGAAGGCTTGATCCAAACCTTGGGACATGCCTATAGCTATGGTGTTTACACTGATGGTTGAGAAGGAGGGTGAATGGCTTGAGAATGTGCAATTGGCATTGGTATAGATAGAAGAAGTTGTGTGACTATCATCATAGGAAGGTAAATATGGAGAAGGATGTTTGAATTGGTACATGAGAAATAAAGAAAAAAAAGGAAGTATGAGAGGCTTGTGAAATTTGGGGCCCTAAAGAGGATCCTGCTAATATGATGAAATGAGGTGACATTATAGACACCAATAGGGTTAGGCACACATAATGAGGTTAAGTGGTGAAGAGCATTAATGAGAATAATGATGTAGAGTGAAACATAGGTTGATATTGGTGGGTAGCAATTAAAGGCGTTGGGCTGAACATGGTGGGATATACAAGGAGAGATCGAGGATCTTGACCTACAAGGGATACTGGGGACATAAGGCTAGATATGGTTGCTTGGGGAGCTAACTATTGAAAGAGGTTTTTGATAAAAGTTTCTAGCTCCTACTCTGCCTTGAACTCATCTTGTTCCTCTTAATTTTCATCTGAATTGACTTTCTCACTCATATCATCAACATCAATTAGTTGTATCAGCACTCATGTATAAAAATCCATTAGCTAGATTTGGTCATAGGGTGATGGGATATATTCTTTTCCATTCTAGTGGATGATTTCAAATTGTTACTTGGCATCCAATTCCAAATGTAGAATAAGGATGCCAGCCTAGATTTTGATGCAAATAAAGTTATAAAAATATTGATTAATGATTTTGAAATCTAGATCTTGCCCCCTCCACCTAATGGATTGCCTACATTCTATGACCATTGAATCCTTGGGATCATAGATGCAAACTACTTCTTGGTTAGGGATCATATGTGTTATGTTGTAAGGTAAGATTGTTGAAAGACATAAACAAGATGCCAAACCAAGTGACCGACTAAGTGTCTCAGCATGTGACAGTCTCTATGAGAGCCTCAACATATGGGGCAGTCTCAACATGTGGAACTATCTAGCATGTGGAAGTCTCAATGTGTGGGACTGCATAACCTTAACCACATTGTAATTTCCAAGTAAAAATTTTCTTTTAAAATTTACAAAAAGGAAATGGGTGAGAAACTGTAAAATATGAGTGGTGAAAACAAGGATTGTAGTGTACACTACAACTATAGAGGTAGTGCATGTGGTTATGGAAGCATTGTGCACTGCACTAGAAGAAAGGTAATTTTTATGTTTTAAAAAATCCTAGGAATGGTAGCAACACTAAACAATATGGCTGAAAAATTTAATGTAAAAGTGATTGAAATAGTTTACAAGTCACATGCTAGTTTTTATGAAAACCCAATACAAATTTATAGGTTGTAGGCCACACATTGGATTTTGTGAAAATCCAACACAAATTTGTAGGTTGAAGGCCACATGCTAGGTTTTGTGAAAATCCAAAAAAAAATTGTAGGTTGAAGGCCACACGTTGGATTTTGTGAAAACCCAACACTGATGGAAAAAATTAAAATGGTCAAAGCTAGTTGCAAGCCACAAATCCAATAGATAATGAAAAAAATTGAGAATGGACAAAACTGGTTTTAGGCCATACACCAGATTCTACGAAAACCCAACATTGATGGAAAAAATTAAAATTTGGTTTTAGCAAAGAACTTGAGTGGAGGCCTTTCTTCTAGTGCCAAAAAACTATAGCACTTAAAAAATTTGATGTTGGAGATTCGAGAAATTTCAACATAGAATAGTTTTAACTTCGAATCCATAGGCCTAAAAAAGGGAATCTAAAGCATCCTATATAGTCTTGTTGATCACCTAGGAACTTAGAGGTCTATTACCAATTAATGTAGAAATAAGAAAAAATTTGTAATGAAATTAACATGACAAAAATATAACGTCAAATCCAAGAACAAGGAAAATATTTGACAAATAAAAAAACTATAAATTTTTTTATTAAATGCCAAAATGTCAAAAATAGATTTAAAGATGAGTACAAATTAAGGCTTCTAATAGTCTAAGAAATGATTTTTTTTGCCTAATGAATCTTATGTAGACTAGTAGTGTGTATTTTGATAAAAGTCCTACACTAGTCTCCAAACTTGATCTACGATGAATAGCTCCTTGCTCCTGGTACTCTGCACTATAGAAGAAATAGTTGTGGACTCTTGGCTAAAAGTCTTAAGTTCGATGAATGCATGAATGATTTAAAATTCCTTACAATAAAATAGATCTTTGTTTAGATAGGCTTTAGGTCCATAATTTATTACTGGTTAATTTTGCCACAATTGCTAATAGATTTCTAGTAAATTTTGTTGTACATGAAACACCTTCATGCAACATCTAAGAAATTTTAGCTAATTTTTATCTTCCACACAGTACCCCCACACATTGCCTAGTGTGTAGGACTAGAATGCTCGGTGTGTGGGATTAAAGCCCAAATCTCACATGCTATCTTTGTAGACCGTCTAGCATATGAAACTACAATGCTCATCATGTGGGATTAAAATAACAAATTTTCTAGCTTTTGAAATACTTTTAACCTCCACAAGCTAGCATACATGGATTTTGCAACTTCCACAAGCTAGAAGATAAGGCATTTATGGCTTGTGTAGCATTTTTTAGCCTCCACAAGCTAGGATGCATGAGATCTATAGCATGTAGGCTGCACCCCTCAATTTTTACATTAAGAACTACCTTATGAGTACAAGGCCATAATGCAAGATTTTTGGGAAAACTAAGGCAATTATATATGCTTTTATCCACCAAATTACAAGAAGAAGTTTTGGCTATGGGCTTCACACTAAAACATGAATTTTCTTTGAGGTGTTTCAGTTATTGCTCGAGGTTAATTGGGTGTGTGTTTGGCCTTTGTGCTCTTATGTTCTTACTTGTGTGTTGAGATCTTAGTTATAATTTGTGGAAGAGGTTCTATTCTCTTTGTACATTGCATTGAGGATAATCATTTTATGATTGTAGAGCCTCATGCTCTATAGTATCGTTTAGTATTTTTGAGTGATTTAAAGTTATGAGTTATGGAATCTAGATTGTAATCTTCTTTACATTAATTGAATACAAGCATTTTTCTTATTTTCTAGCATTCTAATTCTCATTGATAAATATCTAGATTTAGTGGAAATTTAGTGTAGGAACACATATCTCTATTTCCTTGTGCTTTTCCCTACAAGTTATTTTTATAGGTTTCAAGAATTCGAGAGACATCTTAGAACCTCTAGAGATGTCTTAGCTAAGGGTAAGCATTTTAATAGGAGACATCTTGGATTTAGAGGAAATGTATTAGCCAAATTATAGTCTTCTCAAAGAATATGTCTTGTAGTTATGGGGATGTCTCAAACATATGTGAGATGTATTTGACCTTGATAAGTTATCCTAGACCATAGGAAGATGTCTCACACTCATGTGAGATATCTCAACAACATCCAAGATTGATAGGGAGATGTCTAGAAAGATTAGAAGATGTCTTGTTCAACCTGGTAAAGTTCTAACATGGTAGTTTTGAGAGGAAACAACCAAGAGAAGGTAGAAAAAAGATAGAAATAGTGTGAAAACCTTAAGATGAGGTTGTGGAAGGTTTCCTAAGGTTTCAATCTTTGTTTTCTAATAAATATGGATTTTTTCATGCTTGTACCAAGAGGAGAGTTCATAAGATGTCTTAGTAAGAGCTCTTGAGTTGATGAGAGCTTGGCAATAGATTATTAAAGCACATTGAGTGAGTGCATTAGTGTTGCAACTGCAAGATCAATTTGTTGTGTGTTAGCTTGTGTATTCTAGCCTTGCTTGTGTATTGAATTCTTAGTTTTAGTTGTAAAAAAAGATTCTCCATCGATTGTGTCTTACATTGAGAACAATCATTATGTCATTGTAGAGCCCCATGATTTGCAGCATCATTTGAGTGATTAAAAAGGTTTAGATGTTTTGTGGGTTGTGGTACCATATTGTAATCTTCTCTTTTGAATAATTAAAGATAGATAATTTTTCTATTTTCTAGCAAATAAATTATCTTTTAATAATATATGGATTTAGTGTTGGAAGGTGATCTTAATATTGGAGTGAACCTACTATAGAATTGAAGGTTAAATTAATAAGAGTAAACTTGCTCAAGTTAACATCACCTATGATACTAAAAAAAATTTTCATTTCCCAAATTTTCTAAGGTCATCAAAACTAATGTTCATATGCTATTTTATAAGTTGGAATGACCTCTGGAGACCTTCAAGAATTAAAAATATACCTTGTAACACTATTTTTAAGAACTTTGATGCTCAAACTTAATGAAATAATGTCAAAATCACACTTGTCTCAACAATGTTAAATTGAAAAGGTGGATACGATAGTGATAAATTTATTCTTTTCTGAAGAAGTAATGGTTCAGGCATCTATAAATTAGAATATAATATCTTCCCAAGGCTATATCTAATGACTCATGAATGTTTTGCTTTTACCCTTAAATCTATTTTGTCCAATTAATTACATAAGTGTAAGTCTAATACTTTTTATTAAAGAACTCTAGCATAGTTGATGAGTGGCGAGGTACCCCTACACTCAACCATACGAATACAATCATTACACACGCAATCCAGTTGAACTCTGCAAACAGACTAGTTGTAGCATCTAGATAGTTAGCCTTAGGTCGCAATTCATTGTCTTTCCACTTGGACTAGTATTATCTTTGTCACGTATGGTTTAGTCTAGAGTGAGCTGTATGATGTGGTTCTAACCTAATGCTACTCCTAAGTATGATGGCAAATAAGATTAACTAAGCTAAGAGAGAAAGGGTAAGAGAATCTAAACTAGCCTAAGTGCAATGAGCATCTGTTCCTTGATTATCCATACACATCTTGGACTTCGTGCACGACTACCACTCGAATTACCAAGCACAAATCCTAGGTATGCTACTGGGTTACCAAGTAGTCACACTTAAATGCTCGTAATCAAGTCGTACTCATTCCGCATTTTAACATGAGTTTAAGGGTGAGAGAGATTAACTAGGAAAGCAGTAAATAACAATTAATTAAATGATTAAGCTAAGTGAATGCTGCAATTGTGAAGTAATCTCAATCTTTATTTCCGGTCATGTGCGTGTCCAAGTATGTCACACTCGAATAAAGGATGTAATTCACCACACTACGGGCATACACTAGGAAATAATTCTATCTCTGGAGGGGTAAAATTGCCAGAGTTTCGCTAAGGGACTAAAACTAGATGCCTAAAACTAGGAAAGCATACTCTTATTTATAGACATTGCAGCGGGCCATGATATAGCGTATGCAATATCGTGACTGGGCATGCGATATCGTGTACACAATATCACGATCGCCCCAAATGATGACTCATCAATAGTATTCCACTTCTAAATGAAGTTTGAATCTAGATATATGTACTAGATTTTTGCCTTCTTTGTTAAAGTTCTAAAAATAACATTAATTTATGCCACTTACTTTTAATATTCTGTAAGACACAAGCATCATGGAATACTTATAAATGATTCTATGCATCAACATTGTAGCCTTCCTTAAACTTTTGCATAATATTCATGTTAAGCTTCTTGATGCAACTCACTCACTAATGCTTAGCCAAAATGTGCACATCTTATCTAATGTAAAGCATGCTTCATGTGATCAACAATTCATTCTTACTATTGGGCATGGCAGTATATGTTTATCATTTTGACTTGTTCAAATCATCATCATGCTATTGTTCTATTTCATTTTCTCATCTTTTATTTATTATTCTTCTTGTATTATGTTCCATTTTTCTTTTATCACTAATTTTTAAATTATTTGATAGGGAGAAGTTATTAGAGTCAAAGTGTCAACTCTTTCTCTAAGATCTCTCCTCTTTTGACTTGCTCCTTTGCTAGTGGATCTATGTCTATGGGGTCCTCTTAATTTATAATTTCCTTCATCTTTGATAGGGTGCTTTCTTAGCAAGGATCATGTAGTGATTTTTTGTAGCTCCTCCTTCTCATTATGGCATACAGTAGACATAGAAGGTATTGATCATTATTCCTCATAGGTCAAATAGGCCTCATCCTCTACCATATTTAGCTCAATCTATAATGGGATATTGTAGTTACTTCATATGCTAATGTTGCTTTTTTTATTGTTGATATGTGCTACATTAGACAAGTTCAAGTTAATAAGGTCTTACCATCCTCTTTTTTATGTGATAACCTTTTGCTACATGGCCTAACTAGGTCCTAGTTATAGTAGCTTGTAGCATGGATGGAGTTGATCTATTAGGTGTTTGAACAACATTGTTCATGTGGTCTTTCCAGTAAACTTATTATTCTTGATGAAAGATGAATGTAAAGTATGGGTAAAATGGGTCATCATGAATATACATAATTCAAACTTATTATGGTAACACTAGGTTCTTGGACCCACAAAGTGAGCTTTATCTTTATCATTTCTAGCTCACTTGGAATTATCAAACTCATGAAAGGAAGCTATTAACAACTAATAGTATGTGTACTCAATAATATACTAGTAAAATAATAAGTATAAATCATTATTAATAACTATAAAGACCCTATATAATCATAACCACTTTAAACATCTAATTTCTTCTTGAGCACTAAGACCAAATGATGGATGATAAGTATGACAACTATTTAACCATATGATTTATATGCATCATGGTGGACTATCTTGTAATCTGTAGAAGGAATAGGTTAAATGTCTAGGAGTAGCATCTTCCTATTCATGTTTAGAGTGGGCTGATAGTATATGGTTAAAGGTGACTAAGACATATGATTAATGATGGTATTTGAGTCATATTAACTAAAAATAAAAATTTACTAAAATAAAAAATAATATGTACTAAGACTAACTATTAGTGCAGGTAAGAGTAAAGTCCTAAACTATCCCTATGTGACAAGATTTTGTTCCATGACCTTTCATCACATTATTGGATATTCATATTAACTATTGGAATTACCAAATGGATATACTATTAGAGTACAAAGTGTCAATTACTAGAATTACCAAGCTAAAATGAGTTTAACACTCAAGATCATGTTACAATTATTCTACTAAGGATTTAGTATGTGATGGAAATGTAAATATATAAGCTAGGAAAGTAATAAATAAATGCTAAACATAAATCTAATTTAAGTCAAATTACTGCAATGTAAAATAATCAATCTCAATCTTTATTGTCATTTATGGGTATATCTAAGCATAACCACTTGAATAAAGACTCAAGAAAACTAACTCAATAGCATGATGCAAGCACTTATTGAATACTACTTAAAATAAGAAAACAAACTAATAGAATCTAACCACTATGGATTACAACTATGATCTTTCTATAATTCAAACATGAATATTTATAGGCAAGGATTAATTGGAAAAAATTGCATCTTCAACATATCATCATTAGCTTCAACATTGCATTAGTGATATATTATCTACAATGTCACATCAAATAAGACATCATTGATGCAATGTGGTAGCCAATGAACTATGACTTTTATTATTTATTAATTCTAAAATTAGAGCTATGTCAATGTTTCTCAATAAAATGTCACCTTAGCCTTAACCTTTTCAATGTAAGATATGTGATGTTTCATCAATTCTTTATGAAGATTTATGATATTAATATGTAATTATGATGATTATATGATGTGATTATAAACACTACTCTTGAAGGATACATTAGAAAAGTATTGTGATTGGTAAGGATGTGGGATTAGAGATAAAAGCAATTGTCTTGTATGTGTTTATGACTTATGCATAGTACTTTCTCATTATTCATTGAGCTATATGGTTATTATTATGATGCTTGCACTAGTTTACAACATATGGATTATGTAGTATATGTGATATGATTATTAGAGGTTTGATTAGTTTTGGATTTGGAGTTCTTTTGCGTGAGTTATGTGCTTTTGGATGTCAAGTGTATTAGTTGGGATAAAGGCTTTAGAATACATAATATATTTATGTTTTTTATATAAACTAGTTAAAATAAATATGCTTTTTCTTTCTTATTTAAGTCCATCACTTGTGCATTTTCTGAACCATTTTTACTACCATTGTTGATTATGCTCATGTGCTATGAGTTTGTGAGCTTGTTCAAGATTTTCTAGGAGCTGGATCTAGGATTATTCTATTTCTTTTGCTTGTATTTGAGATTTGGTTGGGTCACATCAAGGTTCTATTCATGTTGCAGATTCTATGTGATTTTTTTAAGATTCTATAAACCATTATATTCTATAAATTTAATCTATTATTGCATTAAGTTTGACAATTTCTAATTATATCAAGGCTATCTCTCTTTGATTCACCTTGATAAATGCTCTTCCAAAGAGAAATTAACTTCAACATATTCTTACTTCCACATCCTATTGCTTTCTTTGTACGATAAATTATAAGACTTCTTCCAACTATCATATTTATTTGTTAGAATGTATTGTAATTTCATTAAAATATTAGTTTATATGGGTATTCATTATGTACATAATCTTTCATATCACAAAGAAAATACAATTTTATTTTCATCATAAAAATAGATTTCACATCCTTTCTTTGATGACCAACATTGAAATGAAACAAATTAAAATAGGAATTGTAGCAATAGATAAAAGCAAATACCTACAAATATAAATGAATTCATCAAACCTACAATTCCAAAGTTAAATAGAAACTAAAAATAATACATTTGGATTATGATAAATAAATTTGATAACTCAACTTATGACATACCAAAAAGTCAACGAAGTACTTACTATTAGAAATAATATAGGATATGTCCTTACATAGAACATACATGATGCTCTTAATTTTATTTTTCTTAGCTTGTTTTAAATTTTTAGTCATGTGATTTTTTGAATTTTTAAAATTAGAAGTAATAAGGAATTATTAAAATTTAGTCATTAGTTCCAAAAGCTAGAGTTTATGTTTACTTTCATGTTTGTATGTGTACATATTTCACCTTTATAAAGGATCATTAATTCCTCATGTAATCCTCATAAAAGTGTGGCATCTTCAAAAGGCTCAAAGAACGGGTCCTCTCATTTATTGTAAAATAATAAGAGTACTTTAATTCAATTAAAGGGATTCAAGAGAAAGTGGTACTATGAGAAGAGACAAAGGACAAATAAATTTCCAAAGAGAAGACACTTCATTCCATGATCATAGAACTTTACTTCATGATCAAAGGGCACAAAATTTTTAGAGGTGAGTTTCAAAGAGGTATAGAAAATTCAAGAGAAAGAGGTATTTCTAGAGGTGAAAGAAAACATTTCCAAGGATTCTAGTCAAGAGGTAATCATGATACATCATTTTCATCAATTCCATGATGTAAATTTTACAAGACGAAGGGTCATTATGAAGAAAGATGTTCATAGAAAATGCATCTTCAAAATCTCACAATTCAAAACACCTCCAAGTCTAATCAAAATCATGACTAACCAACCCAAGCTCAAGATAAGGGAAATCAAGTCAATGATGAAAATGGTAACTCATTTTGTTGTCTTTTATGTGTCTAAAGAAATTAATTCCACCACATGAATTAAAGATAGTGGTATAGCAATCACATGACATCCATTAAAGATTATTTTATTAAATTCAAGTAGGATCTTAGTTTAGGCTCAAGTAAGGTTGGTGATGAAGCCTTTGTAAAACTTCAAGGCATTGGTAAGGTAATTAAACATGATGATGAAAGTTTTGTACATGTTCATAATGTTTTTTGTGTTCTCCAATTAACAAATTAATTGTTATCAATTGGGCAAATATAAAGGAGGGGAAAGAAAGTTATGTTTGAGAATAATATTTGTATTTTATATTCTAGGAGATTGATTATTAAAATTCCAATGTTGGAAAATCAAATTTACTATTATATGATCATGAAATCAAATGAAAATAAGTAGAATTTAGACAAGCATAAGTTGGCAAGGCTTTGGCATTGGAGGCTTGGTCATGCCTCTTATTAAAATTTGATCAAATTGGTGAAAAATTAGGTAGCGATTAACATCAATTTTGGTAAGACATCACAAGAAGCATGTGACACTTGCATGAAGGGTAAGAAAAAGATCCTTCCACATACTTCAAGCATTAAAGAATAAGCAAGCCTTTAGAGATTTTGCATATGGATGTTGTGGGTCCAACGTCCATTATTGCATAAGATGAAGGCAAGTATTTCTTGGTCATTGTGGATGAATTTTCCAAGTATTCTTGATTTTATATCCTCCATTCTACAGATGAAATGTTTGATTTTTTAAACAAAATTTCAAGATTATTGAAAATAGACTTGGAAAAAAATTAAAATAATTAGAAGTAATAGAGGAGGTAAGTTTGTAAATGCTAATTTTTATTAATTTTCTATTACTTATTAGGTCACTAAACAAACCACTTATGATAATGAGCAATAGAATTATGGTATGGCTAAAGGAAACAATTGTGTTGCCTAAGAAACATCTCAATATCTTTTGAAACATGCCTCCTTTCCAAAGACATATTGAAATTAAGCCACTCATATGGCTACTTATCTTTTCAATAGGTTGATTACTTCTTCTAAGGTTGATAAAACATTCTATGAGTTGTTGTATGTGAAGGTTCCTAATTTGTATCATTTGAAAGTCTTTGGTTGTGTGTATTGTGTTCATAGTACACAAGTATTGCTATCTAAGCTTAATGATAGAGTTAAAAATATATTTTCTTTGGCTATGATTCCAAATATAGTGGCTATGGATATTTTAATCCTATTAAGAAAAAATGGTATATATATAGAACTACTATTTTGCATGAAAATAAATTTGAATTAGCTCATATTTAAGGTATCATTCACTTAGCTTGATGCTTAATTCAAATTTCAAAAGAAAGTTTACAAGATTTCAAGTTATTGATCTTGTTGCATATTTAGCCCATGTGCATGAACTTACAAATGTCAAGGAGGCATTCAAATCAAAGGTGTAAAAAGAAACAATGAAGAACGAATACAATTCCATCATGAAAAAATTAAACTTAGACACTTGTGAAGAAGCCAAGTGATAAGAGTGTTATTGATAAAAAATGGTTGTTCAAAACTAACTATGATGAATGTGACAATGTTTCTTCATACAAAGCTAAATTAGTAGCTAAATATTTCAAGAAAAAGAAGTTTATTGATTATGATGAAATTTTTACATTGGTTGCTGAAGTTGAAATAATCAAATTGATGATTTGCATTGTTGCTTCTTTAGATGATAAATTATATCAAATGGATGTGAATTCAGCACTTTTTAATGATGTTTTATAAGAGAAATCTTATATTTTATAATGTGAAGATTTTGAAATTCATAGAGAAGAGCACAAGATGTGCAAGTTAAAAAAAGTACTTTATGAACTCAAGCAAGAACCAAACCTTAGTTCCATATAATAAATGATTTCTTTCTTAAGAGTAAATATAGATCTTTTTTTTTTTTTGGAGTCTACACTTTATTTCAAGCATAGTGATGAAGGTATCATAATGATTTCTTTGTATGTTGATGATTTGGTGCTTTTGTTAAATTTTGAAAAATTGTTTACTAATTTTAAGAAGGTGATAATGAGTGAATTTAAGATGGAATTTGGAGTCCTCAAATATTTTCTTGGAATTCAAGTTGATCAATATGATCGATGCATCAAAATACATCAAACAAAAGTTAAAAATTATGGGTTAAAAGATGCAAGAATTACTACTACACCATTGCTCCCAAATCTAAAATTAAAGATGAAGGATGATTTTCCATTTGTTGATGTCACATTATTTCAATGTATGCTTGGTTCTTCAAACTTTTAATGACATTATAGACCTAACATGAAGTTTGCAACATCATATCTTAGTAGATTCATGCAAGAGCCTAAACTCAATCATTTAAATGCATTGAAGCATGTGTTAGGTATTTCAAAGGGACTAATGATTTTTGCATCAAATTTACTAAAGAAGATGGCAATTTTTATGCATTTTGTGATGTTGATTGGGATGGTGATTTTGAGGAAAGAAAATATACATTAGATGGTATCATTTTTCATAGGCCTAATCCTATTTTTTGTTTAAGAAGCAAACATCTATTGCATTATCTTCTTGTGAAGATAAATTTATCTCAATGGCTAATTATATTCAACATATTTTGTGGTTGAAAAAATTATTTACATAGTTGGGTTTTGATGTGAAGTTTCCCATTGAACTTTTGGTTGATAATAAAGCTACTATTTAGCTTTCAAGAATGTGTGTTATCCATAAAAAACAAAGCATGTGAACATGAAACATTTTTTCATCAAATTTAAAGTGAGTTAAAGAAATGTATTGCCAAAAATCTTCTAACAAGTAATCAATTAGCTAATATTTTTACAAAGCCATCTTAAGCACATAGGATTGACTGCTTCATGAAGATAATTAGCATAATAAATATTGATGAAATGGCTCATGAACCGCATATGTTCAAATTCCATGATTTTAACATCTATTATCCTAAAGAAGGAAAGGTTGAAAATAGTATGAAATGTGTCCTTATGGGGATCATCCATGATGTTCTCACTTTCATGTTTCTTACCATGTTTTAAATTTGGAATCATGTTGATGAGGACATCATCCAACCCATGTATAATTCTCAATGTGTTTGTGAACTTCTTATTTATTTGTTTGTGTGTGTGCATCTTCTATGTTGTCTTTTTTATGATAATTTTAGGGTATTTTAACATGTGTGAAGATGTTTGGGACTTCTTTGCATGAGTTTAGGAGGCTCTAGGGGTTAGTGGAGACTTGTTCTAGTAACCTTGGCCTATCTAGATAGATGTCTCCACTGGGAGATAGACATCTATCTCAATAGGGAGATATCTCTACTTTCCTAAAGACATCTATAGAAAGACAACTTTGCTCCTCCATAGATGTCTCTCTTTTGAAATACATCTCTACTAAAAACTGCCTACTTTCAGTAAAGATGTCTCTCACATTCCAAAGATATCTTTCCCAATCATTAAACATTATTGTATAGACCCAAATGACTCAAAATTACAAATTTAAAGGTAATGAAGATGAAGTGATAGGGGAGAGTATAAATAGGCCTCCTTAGTTTTCACTTTGGTTAAGAGAGTCTAGGAAGAAAAAGAGAGTTAAGAAGTAAGAGGTGAGTTGAGAGAAGAAAATATAAAGATAGTCTTGGCCAAGTACCTT
Organism: Gnetum montanum; assembly: GCA_015680685.1. Classification (NCBI taxonomy): domain Eukaryota; kingdom Viridiplantae; phylum Streptophyta; class Gnetopsida; order Gnetales; family Gnetaceae; genus Gnetum; species Gnetum montanum. Next base: position 949,680 of record MNCI01025116.1, on the reverse strand, counting down.
GATCATCAACCTTGTATGAGTGTGATTTCTTTGATTAAGGGTGTTTTAGAATTGGATTGAATCTCTTGTCTATCCTATAAAATGTGTGCTTCTTTTTTGCTATAAGCTTCTCATTTGAACAAGAATAAAGCTTTTATTTTATTTTCTTGTTCACATTTACTATTTTTGACATTAAGAGAGCTTGGATTGTAGAATCCAATGGAGTCCTCATTAGATCAATACCAAAGCAACTTGGAATTGAAGACAACTATATTCAAGTAGATAATTTCCATCTCTATTGCAAATAATTACTTCAAATTTTCTAGCTTGGATGAATTCTCTTTTGTTACTTGTTTCACTCATCTTAGGGTTGCAAAAATTTCCTTTTTACTTCTAAGTTGTTATATCTTTAAAGAATTTGACTATAATTGTAGAATTGAATGTCCATTGGCTTATAATAGCTAGGATTTGAAGATCTTACATTTATTTCTCTTAAGACTTGAGTATTTTTTGTTTCATTTCTTGAGAAATCTTGAATATGTCACCTTTCCTTGTAGTATTTTATGAAAATTAATTTTCAGATCAATTTCCATCATGCTTCAAAACAAGAAGATAGTCCAAGCTTTATCAGTAGATATAACTGACATGAGAAATTCTCTCAAGATCATTGTTGATAAACTTGAAAAGCTTGAAAAGAAAAAAGAACATGATACTTCATCAAAAGCATCTAAGCAAGCATAAATTTCATGTAATTCTTCACCAAGATCTTCTTCAAGATATTCCTTAATGCCATCTCTTAAATATTATCTTCCTTTTGAAAATGAAGACTTTGGAGAAGAAGAAAATCAAGAGGATGCATATCTTCATGCTTCTAGTAGTGAAAATAAATATGAAGAGTTTATTTTTTCAAAGAAAGGAAAGAAGGAACTTTGCCTTTAAGCCTTAAAGAAAGAAAGGTGAAGGAATTGAGGTTACTCTTGCTAAAGCTTTCTTACATGCTTAAAGGATGCCTCATGTTAAATTTAAATCTTGTAATGGCATGGAAGTAACTAAATCGTTTCTCTCTTGGTTGAAAATGATTAACAAGTAATTTGAACTTGAAGATGTGAAAAATCATCAAAAGGTATCATATGTTGAAGTCAAATTGAAAGGCATGCACTTGTATGATAGGAGAAGGAAAGTCAATCTTACAAGGTGAAAAATGGCACTCTTATCAAGGATTAGTGTTTAATGTAATTCATGCTCAAGAAAAAAATTAAGAAGACTCATCATAGACAAGAGGCCATCTAAAAATTGAAGTCCCTAAGGCAAGGTGATAGGAGTGTAAAGGACTACTACATAGCTATTTGTAAGGCTTTCTAGCTTGCAAAATTTTATTGGAATAGCTATGAATAACCATCCAACTTTTAAGAAGGACTCAAAAGGGAGTATTAGTAAGAGCTAACATTCTATAAGTCCTAAACATTGGGTGAGGCTTTTGAATTAACTCTTAAGGCTTAGAAGAAACTCCAAGACTATAATATAGGTCCTAAATCTTCTAAGGGCAAGGACTCCAAAGCTTCTAAAGATGAGAAAGGTGCTAAGGAGAAGGAAAATACTAAGGAAGACATAAAGGAAAAGTAAGAAAAGTCCAAGAAAAGCTAAGATTCCAAAAAAGACTACTTCAAGAATGGAAAGGATCAAAGGAATAACTATGCCTCCAAACTTCAATGCTTTAATTATGATGAGAAGGAATATATGCAATGGAAGTGTAAAAGGCCAAAGATCTCCAAGGGCAAAGAAATTCAAACCTTAGAAAAGGGAAAATCCTCCAATGAAGGTAATCCTCATGCTCCTATGATTGAAGATGTAACTAAAATTAATTCTTACTCTTTTATGGAAAATATAATGGTATAACAATAGAAAAAATCGATGTTGGAAAAACTAATAGATCCCATGTAAATAATTTTAACTCGTGGATCCACAAGTCTTGAAAAGGATCCAAAGTACCTTGAATGGTCTAACTTATCTCCTAGGGACTTGGAAATTTTGTTATCAAATGTTATAAAATATGCATAAAAAGTGCAAAGAAAATAAGGTCAAAACAATTGCAAATTTTGTATTAAATAATGGTAGAAAATACTGTAAACAAAATAAGTTCATAAAGTACAAATCAATAAGTTTTAAAACCCCAAAAAAATGTAGAAATGACTTTGAAATCTAATGCAAAAGGTAGGTTATGTTCTACACTTGATTACACCTTTTTGCTCACTTGATCTGCATTGCAAAAGGCTATGGAAGGCCACAAAAATCTACTATAACTTCTCCATTCTTTATTACTACTACTCGATCTTTCAACTGCAAGTATACTACCAATTTTCTTACTAAGAAAAGATTGCCAAAAGATCCCAAAAATGGCTTCAAATCTAGCATTTATAGGTTGCAAATTTGGAACACTTCCATCTATTACATTTTTAAGCATTACAAATGGCTTTCTAGTTAAAGTGAAGCATGTAGGCTAAGACTCCAAATCCCATATGCTAATCCCACACACTGCCCATCATGTGGAACTATGATATGCATCATGTGGAACTAAAGCCCAATCCCCAAATGTTGACTTTACATGCTGCCCATTGTGTGGAATTATAATGTTCATCGTGCGGAACTAAAGTCCAAGTCCCACATGATAACCTCACATACTACCCAATGTATGGAGTTGTGATGTCCATATGAGGTGAAAATGTCCAATTTGATAGCCTATGGGATATTTTTAGCCCCCACAAGTTGGCATACATAGAATTTATAGCTTTTGAAGCATTATTTAGCCTTCCACAAGTTGTGCTACATGACATTTATAGCCTATGAAGCATTTTTTATCTCATAGGTTGAAAACACATGGGATTTGCAACATGTGGATTGCAAGCCTCATTTTTTACATTGAAAATGGCTTAAAACTCTACCAAAACAAGGCCACAAGCTAAGATCTTTGATGGGAGAATAGGACAAGTGTTTCTATCTTCAATTCTCTACCAAATTACAATAAAAATTTTGGCTATGGGCTTTCATTTGCTAGATGAATTTTCTTTAAGATGTTTCATTGGTTCCTCTTTGTTGATGTTTTGAGGACTAATCTAAGAGACATCAATAAAAAATGTGAAACATCATGGTAGGTTCATCACCAACACTTTCTCTCTGTACTTGACTCTATAGTTGTTGAATCATGCCAAGAAGTGCTCATGATGGTAAAACAAGACTATGGTGCGATGTCAAAAATTTGAGATGAGATAAAGGCTATATTGGTTATGAGATGATGGTCACTTTGGGCTAATAAGGAATTCCAAATTTTGATATCATGGCTATGGTATGACACTGACATGCTTGCTAACTTAAAGATATCTTCATGATTCTTGCTTAGATTGTTGGTTACTCAATGATGTTTGGAGAAATCAGCATTTGGTAGTAGTAGGCTTCTTTTTCTACTTGGCTCTTCCCCCTCCTTTTTTTGAGAGAAAAGAGTTGTTGACTTGCTTAACGTAAGGCTACATTCATCCTTTTGCTTTCTTGGCATTTTATTCAATGAACTTGGTTAATAAAGCATGTTGGAGAAGATGTTACATGTCCATGATGTGTGTCAATCATTGGTTTTCATCACCAACAAGCTAGGGAAGGCTTAAATTTGTTTGTGGGATAATGGCTTGAGAAGGATAATGAAGTGGTGTGAGGTCAACATTGTTGATGAGATTGAACAAATTAACCAAATCTTGCATATTGAGGTTACTTGATGACTCACCTTTTGTAATGGATCACACCCCTGTGATGACTCTAAGCTCATTCTTCAAGCATAACTCCAATAGTATATTGAAACAAATCAAAGAATACATGTTTTTAAAAAAGGTTACATGAGACAATAAATGTATATGGGCCATCATTGATAACAATTGGTAGAACATATGAATTTTATATCATGCTACATAGATTTGTACAAGATTTGTAGTATTACTAAGAGGCTGAAAAGAGAGAGGTAAGAGGTCATGCAAGCTCACTTGTTGTAAGCTACTAAACTTGTCAACATTGATTACTCATCCAAACCTATTAACAAAGGCAAATAAAGGCTACAAGAAAACATGTTAGTGTTAGATGTATTCAAGGTCATGTGAAGGTTTTAATGTTGCCTTACAAGGACTTGATGATATCCTAAGCAAACTGAGGTTTTAGTGAGGAACTTGGCTGTCAAAATTTTCTCCTCATCATTATGGTTAAAAATGAGGAATTTGACCAAAGAATCCTTTGTGATGTTTCTGGCCTTTAAGTTCAAAGATAGTTAGGCCATTCTAAGGCATTAAGGCTACAAAATCAAAAGCTTACAAGTTATTAACTTAGGCATTTAGGGTAACTTGGTTGAACAACATCACATGAAGGATTTACTTTGGTTCAAGGGCTAGTCAAATTGCTTCCTCATCTCCATATCTTAACCTTGCATGTTAACATAAGCACATCAAGTGGCATCTACATGATAAAATTATAAAACAATGTTAAAATGATGCAAAATGTAGTAATAACATAGCACAGTATAGAAGTATAAGATTAAAACCAAATAAAATAGGACAAGACAAGGCAAAAAAAAAAAAAGTAGAATAAGGCCTAGATGATGTAGAATGATGTAGAATAAAGTTAAACAAGAGTCAAATGAGGTCAACATAATGCATAACAATGTTAAAGAAGGTCAAATGCTATCAAATGATGTAGAATGTCATCAAGAAAGGTCAAACATGATCAAATATAATAATATTTTTTGTTTTTGGTTATTTTATGATTAAAATAAGGCAAAATTTAGTGAAAACAGGCCATAAATGGTCAAAATAAGAAAAAATTTGGAAAACGTAGGCCATAAATTATTAAAATAAGTAAACATATAATAAAAATAATGAAAATAGAATAAAAACTTGTCTAAACTGGTTGTAAACTACTTGAAAATTGGCTTCTCATAATCATTTGAAAAAGCTAAAATATTACATTCTTAGCATGTGGGGATTGCCTCCTTAGCATGTGGATAGTCTAGGCTACCATCACAGCATGTGGGACACTAAATCCCCAGTGTGCAAAGAATTCTTACCAAGTTTGGGGCTATTTTAACTCAACTTGACCAATTACAAGCTACATAGGGATATTGTAAGGCTTATTTGGCTACTTTGGACTATAGATTGGCAAGTTTGGGCTAGGTTTTGACCTACTAAAGCTTTACACAGTAAGCACACACACTAACTAAGATGTGGGATAGGGTGTCCCATCATGTGGAACCAGAAACCAATTTTCCTAGCTTATAAAGGTTAAGTTTTTAACTATTCCTTCATCCCAAGGTTTGTACAGCTTACCTATCAATTTATGAGTGATTTTGGGCATAGTATTTCTTATTTGAAAACTTCACCCACTACTCCACATGCTACCTAGTGTGTGGGAAAGGGTTCCCATCATGTGGAACAAGATCTACCAATTTCTAAAGGTTTTTAACCAAGTTTCTGCACTTCCCAAAGTTCCTAAGGTAGCATTGAAGTTGTATGGAAGATTTTCACCTTTTCAAGTACTTTGAGATATGTTTGAAGCATGGTGAGGCTCTAGAGAATCCCCACATGCTGCCCAACATGTGAAACCTATCCTCCCACTATGTGAGCTCTAGAATCATCATCAAGTATCTCGTTACGATCATTTTCTTACTTAATTTTTCAACTTGGGTCTTCCAGATGCACCAAGGAACTAATGGATAGTTCTTGGCCACATTTTAATTATTGAAAAGCTCACACATTGGGCCTACAAATTGGCTAGTGTGTGGGATTGGTAGCCCATCGTGTGGAACCTAGATAGGTATTTTTTTTAAGGCATTTCAACTCATTTTTTAAAAGTAGTTTCAAATTCTTAGGTTAGCACCTAGGCTAAGGAGAAGGTTTTTGCAAGTCTTTGCACTATTTTGATCAAGGTTTGAATCTCATAAAGGTTCTTGCTATTGTCATACCCTACTTGACATGCTACCCAACATGTGGGACCTATCTAACTAGCCTGTGGGATTAACAAACAACTCCTAATTTCTCAAAAGATCCAATTTCTTCTAAAAATTTTACTATCAGGCTATGTGAAGCCCTCTGGCAAATTAATATGCAATTTTTTTGTTATTTTTCATTCATGTGAGGCTCACATGATGACTCCACATGTTGGCCAACATGTGAACATGATATCCCATCATGTGGAACTCAACACTATCAATTTTGAAAGATATCAACTTTATTTTTAACTTCTTAAGGCTCCTAAGTCATCAATTAGGGCTTGGTAGCTACTATGATAGTTCTAGAATTATTTTGGATGAGAGAAAAGCTTTTTTCTGCTCCATAGGTTGGCTCACATGTTTGCCAATGAGTGAGAGCTGAGGTTCCATCATGTGGAGTTCAAAACTTTAGCTTATGGAGCTCTTTCAGGTAGTTTTCTTGTTATTCTAGGCTTTTATGTCAAAGTATAAGGTTAAGTATATGGAAACTAGCTATTTTGAGATTAGAAGAAGATAAGTAAAATATTTTTAGAAGCTCACACACTACCCAACATGTTGGCCAAGGTGTGAACCTTGTGTTCTTAGCATATGATAATCATAGTTGTGGTTCTGTACATGGTCAAGGAATGTTGCTAGATGGTAAGCATTGACTCAAAATCTAGTGACCTTGTACCAACAATTATGACCAAGAATATGTTTGTGGATAGCCTAAAATAGGCCATCAATTTTGAGGTGTAATGGAAGCCATCATTAAGGATACTACAAAGATTAATGGAAGAACTTTTAATAGTGTTTATAGAGCAGTTATCCCTTCTCGACTAGTTTTAGAGATCTAGAAGCATAAGTTTGTGGATCATGCCCTAAGTCTACATTAGAATAAGATGATCCAAGAGCTAAAAAATTGGCAAAATCTATGATGAGAACATAAGGAAGCTTGTGGTTGTAGAAAACTAAAAGGAATGATAGGCTTAAATGTAAAGGGTGCAACTCAATTGAGTCCCACATGTTGGCACATGATGGGTAGCATGTGAGTTTGATGTGCTCACCCACACACTAGCCAACATGTGGGATGGTTTGGAATAGCATATGGATGTCTACAAGAAGGTGCAACATGTGATAGTGAAAGGCACACAATGATGGGATGTGAAAGATAAGGTGGTAAGGATTCAAGTTTTTGGAACTACAAGGTTGCAAAGTTTTGGCAGCATTAGCAGAAGGTAACATGGACTACAGTAGGGCATAGAATGCTATTTTATGTTTTAGTTTTAATGTTAACTTATGTTCATATGATATTAATCTTTTGCTTGTCTCCAAGCCTATGGTGTTAATAGCGATGAAGTTAATGATAATGTTGATGACAATGATCTTCCTTCTACCCCTATGACTTAACTTTGGCCACTACTAGGCTAGCTATATTTTGTCATTTGAGTTATATTATTGTAGCTTTCATTTGGCTACTATAGCCTTGAAGGCCATTGATTATTATTATTATTATTATGTTGCACAATGCAACTGTACCTAGGAAAATTTATTTTCTCTTATTTGTCACATGGTATGACCATGGCTACTGTTATACACATTATTGGTCATAAATTAACATTACTTAATTTTGAATATTTTAGTCTTTCTATTCTGGTTTATGTTTTATATTTCGTGCATAAAAGGCTACGAGTCAAAATAACAAGGCTATGAAATAAAATTTGGCAATATGACATAAAATACATAAAACAGGGAATAATTGTTAAATCAACACTCGATCATTAGGCACACACAAAGGAGAAGGACAAGAGGCCACATGTTTTCCTATTTTAAGCCTTGGTAGGTCATGGCTTCATGAGTTTTAGGCCCTAGCAAGCCATGATATTGCTAGTTTTAGGCCTTGGTATGCCATGGTAATTTTTTAACAAGCATAAGATAATCTTGAAAGAAAATACAAGAATAAAACAAAGAATGAAATATGATATAAAGCCACAAAATGAGACAAAAAATAATTAGTAAAGAAAGCAACAAGCCATTGATTACAGATCTATTGCTTGATCTTTAACATATCAAGGAACCCTTTCTACATAATTCTATGCTTAACATTCTTCTTGTTTAATATGGTAAGTGAAATATTTTCTTGTTGTTTGCTTAAGGTTGTAGAGTTAGCACTATTAACATTTTTGTTGTTGGTGGTGGCCCTAGCTTATGTGTCAGGAGTTTCATCTTGGAACTCCACCTCTAAACTTCAGTCAATGTTGACATTATCAACCAATGATAGGCACATGTTATCCTCATAAATCAGTATTTGACCACCCTCATATAGTAAGTGAATCTCCTGATGTATGGGAGATGAAACCACTCAAAGCTTAGCCAACCATGATCTTCCTAGGATCAAGTTAAACCTAAGTGTTTCTAACCACCGGGAAGTTGGTTGATGTAGGAAACCATTTCCCAACTAAAAAATCCAAGAAGATAGAACCTTAAACCACTACTCATAATCCATTGAATGACTTAAGCATGGAGGTAGATGTGTCTTGAATGTTTTCAATCATGTCTAGTTTCTCAACAACAGTAAACGGTACCACATTAGTTATGGTCAACATATATAGTAATGAGGAGAGCAATAGATAGCACTTCTCCATTTCATGAATCAACCTTAACTTCATTTTCATGAAAGATGATCATGGGTATATGTTTTTTCTCACTAAGAAAAGTTTGCTTAATGACCAAGTGCATTGCTTCTTCGTTGGTAGGTATGTCTCCGCTCTCAGGGATAGAGATTAACATTTGAGCTAGTGCATCTCTATGAGCAAGAGAAGTCATGACTAGATCATATAATTTCAATGACATGTTCTTTTGTTTTAATGACTGTTTAGCGTGTTCCATTATTGCAAGGAAATCCTTTTCTTTGGCATGTGATCTTTTAGCCTTGGTAACCCTGATTTCCTCCATTCTCACTAGCATTTTTGGCTCATGTCTTGGCACATGTTGTTTAGGTTCCTTGCTCATGGGTGGAGCTAATCTTGATGTCGATTTTGGTGGATTAGCTTACTTCCAAGCCTCTTTTTTTTGGCCACCTTCAGTGGGCTTAGTTGTTGGTTTGGTGATAGGTTGTTTTTATCATCGTTGCAATGGCTTCTTATTAACTATTGAGTTATTGGCTACAATAGGTAAGCCTTGGTTATGATTCATTACATGCTCACTTGTTGAAGGTAGAGGGACCCAAATAATGAATGGTGCCCTAGCCTTAGAAGGATTGATAGCATAATTTTTAGGTTGTGATGTTGAAGCCACTAAAGGGGAAACACATATAATGAAAGGCTCTTTGAGGGCTAAAGGTGGTGGTACCCATATGATGAAGGGTTCTCTAGGCTTTAGATTTTGAGGCTAGGTAGTATCTAGCAATACCTTGATGATAAATGGTTTCCTAGGAGGACTAGACAATTTGGTCACTACAAACGAGACAATAGTGTAAGAGTTGTTGTTGTAGGTTTGGGCTCATTCAACACCAACTTTCCATAAGCAATCATCTTCTGGAGATCATCTTTGAGGGCTATGCAAAAATCAGTGTCATGAAAAGCTATTTGGTGATAATGGTAGAACCTATCAATCCTAAAGTACTTTGGTAGTTTTTTATCATCTTTAGATGCTATCATTAGATCTCTTGCTATGTCACAAAGATAATAGTGCCTTTTGCAAGCTTCCTCAAATAGTTGCTTACATTGAATACCATTGTCTTTAAGGAATTATTCTAGTAGCATAGAGCACTTCATGGGAAACTTTGTGTATTTAGACCTATTCTTGCATTTGAACTTTGATCTTGGTTGGTTGGGAGAATAGGAGGTAGATGGTTGAGAAAAGTTAGAAGATGCATTGCATGGAGGTGATTTTCATCTCTTTGCTTGTTTTGTATCCTTTGATACCATGGTCATAGTTGTTTGCATTTGTTTGGTCTTATCCTTGTCCCTCCTAGAGTGTTGATTCTTGTAGGCCACATAGGCTAAATTATTACTAGCTTTCATAGCCTCTTCCATGTTCTTGATTTGTGAAAAGCCTTGGCTTAGTGATCGAGATTCTAAATAGTAAAGCTTTGACTTGATGAAGTCATCAATGGCTCCCTTAAAGCTAGCCAAGAGGTGGGTCTCAGAGATTGGCTAATGGATTTCATTGGGTGTTCCATTCCATCTCTAAATGAACATTTGAATAGGTTCAAGTAGCCCCTACCTCAATTTCATAAGTTGGTCAAGGATCATATCAAGCTTCAAGTTGTATTTGAAGTAGTTGACAACCAAGGCTATCAAGTTATCTAAGGAGGAGATAGAACCTCTAAATAAGGTTTGGTAACAATCCAAGGTTTTTACTTTCAAGGAAATAGGTAAAATGCATAGTATCATATGAGGTCATACTTGGAATAGGAGGCACTTAGACTGGAAGATAACAATGTGTGCATTAGGATCTCCTTCACCATTGTATTTGGTGAAGTCTAGGATTGGCATGCCCATGGGTAAGGTTATTTGGAAAAAGGTAGGTCTGATGGGATCATATTAATAGAAGTCCATAACCTTTATCATTTGTGTTGTGGTAAATCCTAATTTTTGTAGCTTCTCAATAAGGTCTTGAATCAATTAGAAGGTTTGATCTAGGCCTTGTGGAGCTCCTAAGGGCTACACTTGTTATTGTTAGATGGCTGGTGGTTATGGAATAGGCCAAAACATAGACTAAAAAGGTCTTGTAACTACCATTATAGGAGGGTTAAATATGGAAAATGAGGTTTGCACCAAGTCATGAGGAACAACAAGATTATTGGAAATGAATGGATTATGTGATACACATGAAATTTGCATTCTAGGAGAAGGACCAGCTAAAACTGCAACAAGTTGAGGCATGGAAGAAATTATTGGTAAGGGTTGAGGCATTATAGCAAAGGATGCTAAGATGAATAGTGAAGTAAACAAGGAAGTGAGTTGGGAACTTGAGCTTATGAAGGTCACAGGGGGAGTTTGGTTCACTACTGAAATGGGAGGCATAGAGTTGAACATGATCACCTCTAGGACAAATCATTGGAAAATATTTCCTATGAATGTATCTGGCTCATAATCAACTTTGAGCTCATCTTGATCCTCTAGGTGGAATCCTAAACTAGCCTTTTCACTAATTTCACCATCCTCATCTGCACTTAAAAACTAGGCAACTAAGTGCATGTAAACTCTAGATAATTCGATGTGGTCATATGGGGAAGGGATGTATTCTTTTTCATCTTTGTAGGTTAATTCATAATGATGCTTAGAGTTAAAATCTTTGCATGGAATGTGCAAACCTACTTGGATTTTTACACATGAACTTATCATATTATTCATCAAGGTTTACATGTACCAAACTGAGTCCTAACCACTCAAGTAACTCCCTACGCTCTGCTATCGCTGGGTCCTTAGGATCATACACACAAGCATATTTCTAGTTCATGGCCATGGAAATTATGTTGTGTGGTAGAACAATTGATGTAAAAAATAAATGAATTGGTTGAATAATAAAGGCTTTTAAAGTTTTGAATTTTTAAAAAAGCTACAAGTTTGGAGCATGCAAGGCTCATAGTGTATGATGCTTTAACCTATAAATCTTCAATGTGTGAGACTCCCTAGCATGTGGAAGTCTCAACATGTAAAACTACCTAGAGTGTGGAGGCCTTGATGTGTGAAACTACCCAACATGTAGAGGTCTCAGCATGTGAAACTACCCTAGTGTGTGGAGGTTTCAATGTGTGAAACTATCCTAGCATGTGGAGATTCCAATGTGTGACACTACCTAGCATGTGACACTACCTAGCGTGTGAAGGTCTTAGCATGTGAGACTAGCTATACTACAACTAAAAAGTGATAATTTTTTGAAATTTTTATTCCAAGTATCCCTTAACAAGCAAATAGGAAATGGTCCACATGATGGATTTTGTGGCCACAAGATGGGTTTTGTAACTACACAATGGGTTTTGTAGCCATAGGATGGGTTTTAGTAACACCTAAACAAATTTTGTTAATTGTTGTGAAAAATATTGGCTTTAACACCATATGTTGGCTTTCAAGAAACATCAAATGAACTTAGCAAAAAGTGATAAAATATTGTTGTTTCTTAGGCTACACAATGAACTTTAGAAGAAACTCAACATAAACTTGAGGATTTTGGCAAGTGACATGGGTTACAGGGTCATATGATGGGTTTTTAGCCCACACAATGAACTTTAAGAAATCCAAGATAAATTTCTATTCGACCAAATGGGCTTGCAAGCTAAGGAGAAACATGAATAGAGAGTTGTCTCAACTTAGTAGAGAAGTTGGACGAAGGTCCTCCTTTTAACACTAGAAACTATAATAACAAAAAAAAATTGATGCTAGAAAAACCAAGATATCCCATGTAAGATAGTTTAACTCATACATCCATGGGCCTTGAAAAGGATCTAAAGTACCCTAAATAGTCTAGCTGATCACCTAAGGACTTAGAAAGTCAATTACTAAATGTTGTGAAATATGCATAAAAAGTGCAAAGAAAATAAGGCCAAAACAATTGTGAATTTTGTATTAAATAATAGTAAAAATATTGTCAAAAAATTAAGTTCAAAAAGTATAGATCAGTGAGTTTTTAAAACCAAAAAAATGCATAAATGACTTGGAAATTTGATGCAAGAGATAGGTTATGTTTTGCACTTGATTACATCTTTCTACTCGCTTAATCTACATTGCAAAAGGCTATGAAAGATCATGAAAATATGCAATAACTTCTTTGTTCTTTGCTACTACTTGATCTTTTAGCTACAAATGTGCTACCAATTTTTCTTGCTAAGAAAATATTGCCAAAATATCCCAAAAATGGCTTCAAATTGGCTTTTATAGGTTGCAAATTTATAACACTTGCATCCATTACAGTTTTGAGCATTACAGATGGCTTCCTAGTCAAAGTGTAGTGTGTGGGCTAAAAGTCCAAATCCCATACACTAACCTCACATGTTACCCATCATGTGGGATTATGATGTCCATTGTGTCAAATTAAAGCCCAACCCCCACATGCTAACTTTACACACTGCCCATTGTGTGGGACTATGATGTCCATCATGTGAAACTAAAGCCCAACTTCAACACACTGACCTCACTCGTTGCCTATTATGTGGTGCTAGGATGTTCATGGTATGAGGTGAAAATGTTCAAATTTATAGCCTATGGAGTATTTTTAGCCCCCACAAGTTTGCATATATAGGATTTATAGCTTGTGGACCATTCTTTAGCCTTCGGCAAGTTTGAATACATGAAATTTATAACTTGTGAAGCATTTTTAGCCTCACAAGCTGAGAACACATGGGACTTGCAACATGTGGGATGCAAAGCTAATTTTTTACATTGAAAATTGCTTAAAATTTAGCCAAAACAAAGCCAAGAGTTGAGATTTTTGGTGGATAATAGAACAATTGTTTATGTCTTTAATTCTCTACCAAATAAAAATGAAAATTTTGGCTATGGGCTTTCATTTGCCACATACATTTTTCTTGAGGTGTTTCAAATGATCTTAGGAAAAAGATGCTCTTTAGGATTGGAGCTAGGTATCTTAATAATAGTAAATGAATACACATTTTAATTGATGGTGATGCAAGAAATTATGATTTCTTCACAAGTTATTTCTAAGCATAGCTTAAAGAAATTTTTACATCCTAGACCCTATAGAGATCATTATCTTTCAAAGAATCATTTCGAAGAAGTGAAGGAAAAGTGTATTTTATCTTTCAAGAATGGTTTCTTTAAAGATAAGGTACATTATGAAATTTTTCCAATTTATTGTATTGATTTTATTTTGGAAAGACCTTGGAACTTTGATAATAAGGCTTCATTTAGTGGTGTAAGAAATGTTTGGTTTGTACTAAGTGAAGATGGGATCCATGAATTAATTCCTATGACTTGGTAGCAATACAAGGAAAATATTCCTATAAATTCTACATGAATCATTCTTAGTGAGCAAGAGTACCTACAAGCAAATGAAGATACTAGGCATGGTTTTTTCATCATGTCAATACTTAAAACAAATAAAAAGGAATATCTAAGTGAACTTCCTCCAGTAGTGCATATCTTAATATTGGAATCTACTAATGTTTCAAGGGAAAATTGAAAGGGCTTCCATCAAAAAGGCCCATTCAACATCAAATAGACTTCATAAACAAGTAAATTACTCTCCAATGATTTTATTAAGAAATCTATCTCTCATTATGTCATTCGTGATATTCTTGTCTCAAAGAAGGATATCAATGAATTAAAAATATGCATAGATTCTAAGGTTATTAATAGGATTACTATCTAGTATAGATATCATATTCCTAAAAGGGATGACATTCTTGATGTACTAGCTAATGCTCAATTTTTTCCCAAGATTGATTTAAAAAGTGGTTATCATCAAATAAGGATTAAACTAGGAGATGAATAGAAAATAGTCTTGCCTTTTGGGCTAAGCAATGCTCCAAAAACCTTTATGAAACTCATGCATGAAATTCTAAGGAATCTTATTTGTAAATGTCATGTTGGTTTTTTGATAATATTCTTATATGTAGTTTTAAAGAAGAAGACCATGTGTAACATTTAAGGTTGATATGCTTCAAGTTGCAGGGGGCGAAATTGGTGATTAATGTCAACCAATGTCACTTTATCAAGAGAGAATTGTATACTTAGGTCATTTATCTCCAAGAACCAATTCAATATGAAACCAAGTAAGATTAAGACAATTAAGAAGTTGTCTTCACCTAGAGATATGGGAGAGGTTAGATTTTTTTCTTGGTTTGGATGGCTTCTATAGAAGAGTTATTAGAAATTTTAGTTCTACTGCCTAGCCTATCCTCTTTGATTTGAAGAAAAATTCAGCCTTTGTATGGAATGATGAAAAGAAAAAATATTTTCAACCATTGAAGGAAAAGATTTGTAGTGCTTTACTTTTGGCAATTCTAAACTTTTTCAGGTGGAAGTGAATGCAAGTGGGCTTGCTATTGGAGATGTGCTTTCTCAAGAGGGTAAGCCAATTGCATTCTTTTCTAAAAAATTAAATGAATCTAGAAAAAATTATAATATGTATGAAAAGGAAATATATTATATACTTCAAGCCATTAAACATTAGAGACATTACTTGCTAGGATCAGAGTTTCCTTTATTTATTCATCATAGGCCACTTCAATTTTTCAATTCACAAAAGAAATTAAGTGATAAGCATATGAAATGTGTAGAGCAATTATAATAGTTTCATTTTATTTTGAAACATACACATAGCAAGTCTAATGCCATATCTAATGCTTTGTCTAGCATTCATGTTCTTTCTTCTAATGATGCTTTTGCTTCATTGTATTCTAATGATAATGATTTTGGTGCAATTTGGAAAGATTTGTATTCCCCATTGTAAGGAAGGGATAATCAATGGAAAGCTTATCATGCAAAGAATGGAATTTTGTTTAAAGATGGAAAAATTTATGTTCTAAAGTATGATTTTAGGTATAAACTCCTTGAAGAGAAATATCAAAGTGATATGTTTGCATATATGGACAAGACCAAGACATTAAAATTAGTAAGAAAAAATTACTTTTGACTAGGTATGTAAATATATGTAGTTAAATTTGTAAATTAATGCTATATTTGTCAAATATTCAAAGGGAAAAAAATTGTTGATAATCATTACCTATCTTTACCAATCCCAAATATTTCTTGGGAAAGTATTTCTTTGGACTTTGTTTGTAGAATTCCTAAGACAAGATTTTGTCATGATCCTATACTAGTTGTGCTAAATAGATTTACCAAGATGGCTCATTTTATTCCATGTAAGAGAATTAGTAATGCCTTCCATGTTGGACATTTATTTTTTTAGCATGTTATGAGGCTACATGACATTCCTTAAACATTGTGAGTAAGAGGGATGTCAAATTTACTAGACATTTTTGGAGACCACTTTGGCAATTACTTGGGACCAAATTGTCTTTTTCCATAGTTAATGAATCATGGTTTGCCAAGTGCTAATATCGGACCCCTGTTATCAGACCCCTGATATTAGGTACAAGATATCAGGTTTGATGAGTCTCTATATCGAACCCCCGGACCCTCGATATCAAACCCCTGATATTGGGTACGCGATATCGTAGCTTGACAAGATATCAGATACATGATATCATGGTTCCCATGTGAGCCTATAAATACACAATGGGATGCACGAGAAAGTTATAGGAAGTTAGTATTAGAGTAGGATCTTTTTGTCAATTTTTCCTCTCAACCCTTTCCTTGGTGCATGCCCACATTGTGATGATTGTAATTGTACAGCACCTTTATTCGAGTGTGACGTACTTGGACACGTACATGACCAGAAATAAAGATCGAGATTACTTCATCATTGTAACATTCACTTGGTTTAATCATTTAATTATTATTCATTTCTTTCTTAATTAATACTTCTTTACCCTCAACTCCTACCCATGTTATTAAATGCAGAATGAGTACAACTTAATCATGAGCATTTAAGTGTGACTAATTGGTATCCCAATAGCATACCTAGGATATGCGCTTGGTAATCCCAATAGTAGTCATACATGAGGTCCAAGATGTGTATAGATGATTAAGGAATGGATGCTCATCGCACTTAGGCTAGGTTAGATTCTCTCCCCCCTATGTCCTATTAGCTTAACTCTCTCTCCCTTTTCCTCCTAGGTTAATTAAAGTTATTTTCTATTGCCTCTAGGAGTAGCACTAGTTTAGGACTGCATCATACACCTCACTTTGGACTAAACAATACATGAAAAAGCAAATACTAGTCCAAATGAGAAGACAGCAAACCATGATCAACGAGTAACTATCTAGATACCACAACTAGCCCATCTATAGAGTTCGACTAGATCATGTGTGAAACACTCATATTCAAATGGTTGAGTGTAGGGGTATCTCGCCACTAATCAACAGCCTATCACCATTAAACAGGTCAGCAAACTAAAGTTGTAAATAGGTCTTTATTGAAAATATTGAAATGTTTATGAGGATTGTTGAACTTAGAAGGGGGGAATGAATAAGTTCCCTAAATTAAAATTTGTTTAGAGAAAGCACACACACCAAATTTAACATGGTTCCCCAGCTTGGGTAGTCCACACTCAAAGGGTAATTCACAAGCACACCTTCGAACTTTTTTGCTCTCAAATGTGGTTTGAAGGGTACCACATCCTATACAAGCTCTAAGCTTCACTTTAAATTGATTCAATGCTATGAATCCACTCAACCCTATAAGGTCCCAAAAAGCTTAAAATGTGGTTTCCAGGATCCCACAACCTTTACAACTTGAGCTCCATTCTAGAGTGTTGTGGTGCTACACCAACACTCAATTCCACAATATCCCAACAAACTCAATTAAGATTCCCTCCCACAAGAAGCACATCAACCCTGCAGGGCCACAAAAGAAGAACAACAATCATAAGGAATGAATGCAACTAAATTATCTAATCCTTGTACTTGAGGTACAACTCACTTAGACCAATTATAATAGATAAAAGATTGTATAATGAGGAGCAACCATTATTACAATGATTGTTAAATGATTACAATAGATACTGCACAATGCTTGTCATTTTTCCAATGAGAGTAAAGTCTTTTTATAGATAATATGTTTCTGAAATCACTTTAAAATTCGTGCAACGACAATGATCACTAGAGACATCTCCTTCGAGACTAAGGCATCTTTATGTATCAGGCCTTCATTTTGGAAAGACATCTTCTTCACATGAAAGATGTCTTTCTCACTAGAAATATGTCTACTATTTTTCAAAGATGTCTTCTTTTGTGCTACCTATAGGAAAGGCATCTTTGAAATTGAAAATACATCTCTTCTGCAAGGGCCAAAAATGAAACCTCTTGTTTTCATGCTAGGAGCCTCCGGATGCCTCCAAACAAGTCTACATAGATCTTATAACCTCATAGACTCATTAAAATGAGCCAAAAATAGTTCGAAACATGCCAAAATACCCAAGAATCTTCCTCAACAAAAATCAACACAATCAAACACTTTTATCTTGAAATCTTTGAATCCATCCATGCTCCCTTGGGTCCTTGTGATTTCAAATTTTCTTATGAGTCCTTAAGTTCTCTGCTCTTGCTCTTGTAAATACAACAACCACACAAACATCCTTATACTTCATTTTCCTTAATGTTTTGACATACCAAAAGGTCAAAAATCTTCCCCTTTTTCGTAATGTCCAAAACTTAAGAAAATGGGTTAGTCTTTATCACAATATCACAATACATAATCTAGTTCTCCCCCTTTTTGGATATGACCAAAAATGATGATGCATATAAACCTGTATCTGAGATTTTAGACAAAGATATGTAGTTATGAAGAGCCATTGCATAACAAGCATAACCATTATCACATAAATCTCTCCCATTGTATGGACAACACCTAAAAGAATCTAAACCCCTAAAAAAATTTTCATGATATAAATGTGCATGAAATAAAATCATATTGTAAGAGAACCAATTGAAGAATACACAACTCATTAATTTCATAGTACTTATGAAGTAAAACTAGTTTTTATCCAGAGCAGTCCTTCATCTTTTCACAACAAGAAGCACAGCTGATCCAAGCTTCACAGTTTCTTGTCTACCATGATTCTAGAATCATCCAACATTTTGTTGAAAAGATCAACAATCTAATAGTAATTTCATGGCAAGAGAGTTTAAAACATGCATATTCAACTTTTAAGTCTAATCATGCTGAATATATCAAAAGATCAAACAAAACCAATCAAATTTTTATCCAAAAACATATTCATAAACTAATATATGATAATCATGTTAAAAGCCAAAAATAGCATATGGATATACCTTATATCTTACCAAAAGGGATCGTGAACACCTGTTCTAGTATGTCCTAATTCATATTTGCAATAAGGGCCTTAAGTAGTTAACAAGATACATTCTCAACATACAGAAGGTCAAACAATAAATAGAGCTCATAGGTAATTTTATATAACATATAAACATCAAGAGCCTTCACCATAAAAGTTCATCTTTAAATAAGAAGTTAATAAATGTCCTTTTTTACAACATTACCAGATGAATATGCTCTTCCTTGCTCATTTTTAGCTAAGGGTAAGTTAAAATGTAAAGTTTTTCTACTTGAGTATCTTTTGGTAAAAGCCTTAAAAGACTCCCCCTACATTGATGACCTCTTGGATTAGGTATAGGTTCCCCTTGCATATGTGTAGATTCTAATGCTCCCTTTGGATCCTTTAGAATCAACTGGTTCTTTTCTCATCAAAGTACTATCCCTGCAAATCAAATCTAAAATCAAGTGTGGAGACTAGAGTCTTCTATTAATAGTACTCATAATGATTCCTTTTGCAATGACACTTTTCTCATAAGATTCATGAATTGAATTGAAGGTACTAATTCAAATTCTTCAATTATCATATAGCAAAAATATTCCAAAAGAAATTTGACTCTATGATTTCAAAACAAACCCATATCTCAAGGCAAAAAGCTTATTTTTCATGAAATTTATGTAAGGATTTTAAATCACTTGAAACTAATATATCAAAAGATGATTTTTCAATAAAAACTTTTAAAAGTTTATAAGTCCCACAAACTTTCATTCAATTATAAGGTTAAGCACATTGTGCTCACAAGAGATACCATAATTGAAAATATTCCAATAGTATCAAATATCTTATCTTGTAAGCACTTATCTACAAACTTGTAGAATACTAAAGCTAACATCTCACACATCAACACAATTTAGTCTTCCCAAATTAAATATAGACATGATATTTAGCAAGCAAGGAAATAAAAACTTACCTTGACTTACCTTACTTGCAACTAAGAATTAAGGTGCCTATAGTGCTAGAGAATGAGATTCCTCTTTCAAAGTTTCTCTTCTTGCACAGACTTCTTCAATTTTCAAGGCTTGGCCTCCTTTCACAAATTGGGTAGATATTATCATCTCATTCTCAATTTCCTTTCTCTTAATTCTCCAAAATTTTTGAACTCCCTTGTTCTTTTGAGTTTTCCAATCTTTCTTGACTCCTCTCTAATTTGTTTGCTTGTCCCTTTTAACCTATGAAAAATCATTTCTAGGCACATTTGGATAAGACTAAGGAGTCCTATGATATGACCAAGTGCTCATGTGATAATATTTTAACTTGCACTCCCATTGCTTATGCCCAAATTTATGACAATAATAACATCTTACTTTCGTATAGTAGTTAAAGTGATCATACCTAGGAGTTGTTCTTGCTTGAGATGTACTGCTCATTAATTCTTCAATCTTTGGAGTAGCCTTAGGTTGAAATGGAGCTGGTGTAGATGATTCATCTTGTGTATAACATCCCAACCCACTCTTATCATGTAGACTTCTTCCTTGTCCTAAGACCATCTAAAGTAACACCTTTCCTTTAACTAGCCTGTCATTCACAAGTTTTACATCTATAATTTCCACCTTAGCTTACTCATAATACAAGGTTAGTTTTTCATTCTTAACCCTTAGGTCTAAGAGTTCTTTGGTAATACTGGAAATTGATGAATTTAATAAAGATATCTCATGATCTTTTGTCTTAACTTTCCTATTCAACTTATTGAAGAGATTCTGAAAAGATAATAATTCATTACATAACAAATAAAACCTTTCTTCCTCATTCAGTTCATTATCTGGGGAGCTAACATCATCATCTGTAAGGCCCATACAAAGGAGGTGTAAATTTTGAGCATCATCATCCACTTCTTTTGCATTTTTCTTTTCATCATCCCAACTTGTATAGAAGTTGGTCTTCTTCATCTCCTCGTCATTTCTATTCTTTTGTTGTAACCTATGATTACTAGGACATTCAGAGGCCACATGGCCTCTTCCACCACATACCCATTCTATTGAAAAGGAATCAAAGTTAGAATTTGAAAAAGTTCTATTTCCTTCCTTACCTTTTTCTTTACCTCTAAATTAATTGGATCCTTGTTGATTGAAATTGTTACTTTTTCTTGTCGTATGACTTTGCAACCTTCTTAGGAGAAGAGCTATCTCCTCTTTGCTACCTGTATCTTGTTCAGCAAGTTCCTTTTCTTTATAGGTTTATTTTAGGACTATGGGTTTTTCTTAAATAGTCCCTTCACTTATGAGGTTCATTTCATAAGTAATAAGAGCACTTTGAAGCTCTTTGAATTTTAAAATAGAAAAGTCTCTAATCTCCTCCATGGTTGTGATCTTCAGTCTAAATTTTGGTTGGAGAGCTCTAATCATTTTAAATATGGCATTACTTTCAAGTAAATCTTTACTAATACCTCTAATAGGCACAACAAGATCATTTCCTCTAGAAAAATAATCTTTTATTTTCTCTCCTTCTCTCATTTTGAGCTTATCATACTCACTTTGCAAAACCAAGAGTTTAGATTGCTTAACTATTGAAGTTCCCTCATAAGTAGCCTCTAAGTTATCCAAATTTCTTTGGCCATTTTACAACTAGCTACTCTATGAAATTTAGATCTGTTCAAAGCATAATATAAATAATTTTTTTCTTTAGAATCAAACATGAACTTATCTTTTTTTTCTTGTGTCCATTTTCTTCACAGCTTGATGGCTTTTGTTGTGTTGTCAATGGACGATGTGTAACCTTCAAGGATGGACTTCCAAACTTCAAAATCCATAAATTCAAAGAATCCTTACATCGTTGCTTTCAAATAGGCAAAGCCAAATCCATCAAAAATGGATGGCTTTGTATAAGATGTCTCCTCCATTGTTCATTCTTGAAGTTGATGATGAAGAGTACCAGTCTTTGATACCACTTGAGGATCATTGAACTTAGAAGGAGGTGATGAATAAGTTCCCTAAATTAAAACTCATTTAGATAAAGAACACACACAAAATTTAATGTGGTACAAGCTTGAATGGATTTGTAGCATTGAATCACTCCGTTCTTTAATCCTACAGCTACCAAAGGTAAGCTCTTAATCATGGGGACCATAAACCTTAAGGTTTTTGGTGAAATCTTTTGAAAATTTTTCTAACTTCCCTAAAAATTTTAATGAATACAATGATATGAAACCATCAATTTTTGAGAGCTAACCCTTACAACACCTTCCGAAATGACTTATTAACATTAAAATACAAATAAAATAATGATTGAAATTGATTAAATCAATCATAATCATAGCCTAGCCAAGTGTAACTATCCTAATGAAATAAGGTATTCCAATTGTTTCATGTTACACAACAATTGCTAACCCGTGGTCATGTTGTAATTACAAATGGTGCCAAGACCAAAATGATTGCAGGAGGGAGGACCATCTCAACCAAGGGAGAAATGACCCAAGGCTAGAAGGGGCCAACAAGAACAACTAAAAGCAACCCATGCAACGAGACCTCTTCAAGAGGAGCCTGAAGTGGAATCTATTCAACAAAGAAGAAGTTGAAATAGAACAATCACAACATGGAAAAGCACCAAGACCCATACGAAGGCTAGAAGTCACACTACACAAGCTTTCCTTGCCACCATCGAGCCCTGTGAAATCCAATGCTCAGTTCTCCAGGAACTGAACTTCGGGTCATTTTTAAAGCATGCTCCAACAAAGGTGAGAACACAATTGTAGACCTCTTCCATGTGGCCAATCATCACTTCCAGTGGAAAGTGGTACATGGGAGAGACATACCTCTTCTATAACAATAAAACAATAGGCTCCACGGTGAAGATCAAGGATATTTAGGTGCCCTACTCAGTTGATGTTATTGCACAAGTTCTTGGGTTACCTTACATTGAGACACAATTAGTAGAGTTGTCAACCCAAGTTGACCCTGAGGCTAAAAAGGAGTGGACCCAGTGGTGTTATGGTATTGACTATAAGGAATTTCGTGCCCTCACACTAGTGGAACATGTATACTTTGAGATAGTAGCCTATCACCTCAATCCAATGATGAGGCCCAACAAGGTAACTACCTTTCCCACCTGAGCATGTGCACTCTAAGCAGAAATTTTCCAATGAACCTTCCACAGTTGATCTATTTAAAGATCAAGAAGTGCTTCAAAGAATATGAATGTAGAAAAAAACCATACCTTTTCCATGCCTCATCTGAAAACTTTGCACTCACACTAGTGGAACATGTATACTTTGAGATAGTAGCCTATCACCTCAATCCAACGATGAGGCCCAACAAGGTAACTACCTTTCCCACCTGAGCATGTGCACTCTAAGTAGAAATTTTCCAATGAACCTTCCACAATTGATCTATTTAAAGATCAAGAAGTGCTTCAAAGAATATGAATGTAGAAAAAAACCCTACCTTTTCCATGCCTCATCTAAAAACTTTGCAAAAGGATAGGGATCATCCACTATGCAAATGACATGATTAGGCATACTCTCATTACCTTGTGGTCTGAAATGATGAAAGATAAGACACTTGCTATATCAAAAGAAGGGGAGTAGTAGTTGCCACCTCCATGGCCTAATCAAGAAACAACGTCAAAGGCCCCTGTAGCCATTCAATGCTTGTGAAAAATCTAAGAGCAACTCTTATGTGAGCAGGAGAAGTGTGCAGAAATGAGTGGTGTAGACNTTATGTGAGCAGGAGAAGTGTGCAGAAATGAGTGGTGTAGACCCATCTGTATATCAACCTATGATGAGTCACCTTAATGAGGTGGCTCAGACAATTAGCTAGATGGAAAGAGGTGAACCAATATTCTCTACCCAACAAATGTAATTGCCTACAAGATTGAATCCAAGTGCCCAAGAGGTGATGATGTCTCTATCTCAACATCATTTATTTCCAAAAATCTCTAGGAATGCCACCTCCTTTTTGGTGTGCTTGGAGAAGGATGAGGGGCAATTGTATTGGTGATGCAACACCAAGGGTAGGAGACTACTACTAAAGTAGTTGCTGACCAAATAGCAAATGTGCTTAACACACATGGAGCATCTGTACCAGATGTATCTGCACCTCTAGATGTGTAGATATCTATAAGCATAGTTAGTAGAAGATTGAGTGCAATCCAGTATGAAGAGTTGCTAGATTGACTAGTGGAGATCGGGCAACCAATTTTGGATATCTTCAATTTTTCAGACAACATTACTCTAGCCTAGTCAAAGCTGCTAGAAGCAACGAGCAAATGCATCATCCTAGAAGGGCAAGTTAGAATAGCTCAAGCACAAAACCAACCCATACTCGTAGAAGTTGCTGAATTGCATGCTCATTTTACTGATCCTGCACTCCTTAGCCTCGCAATAACCAGAGATAAAGCTTTTCAGCAGCTTCAAGAATGACTAAAAAAAGTTAAAGAGGAAACAGTGATGGCCATCTTCAACCATTCCATAGTAGAAGTAAAAAATTACTCAATTTAGCAAGACTTGGTTTAGATGCACCAAGAAAATGAATCGCTAACTATGAAAAACTATCACCTGTGCAATGTTGCTGCACAAAAGCAATAGATGTAGAAATTTATTCATCAAGAAGTAGCTCACTAGGATAAACACAAAGTTAAGGAAATTGGCCACAGAGAATCGAAATCTATCTGTGAAGGAAGTTGAAGCCTTACACCAAAAATCTTCCATTGAGATTGCCACCTAGAAAAATGAGGTTCTTAAATTTGAAAGAGTCAAAAATAACTATAGAGACTAGGTTGGCCTGCAAAAGGAAGTGAATGAGAACCACATTCAAATGGCTAAGGTAAAAGTGAATGAGGCACTCCAGTAACTCTAATAAGGAAGAGAGGTGTGGTAACCCATCTTCGATGGAATGGATGCTTATAACAAAGTAGAGATCTACCTAAAAGAGTTGCAGATTAAAGAAATGATAAAGTATATGGAACTGGCCAATCTTTGGTATGCAAACCTAGCAATTCTGACTGCTAGATAACTATAGGCAAAACTTGAAAAGCAAGTGGCTAGCTTGTACTTGCTGTACGAGACCAAGTTCAAGCACCATAAGGACACCAAGCAAAAGCTTGAGATAGTAAATGCTAAACTTGAGATTCTCATGGCACGATTCACTAATTAACAATCAACTGTTGAGAACCTGGCCAAGAGAATGAATGATTACTATGAGCTATAGAACACAATCAAGGCATTTGATATTCAACACAAGTAATTCATAGCCTGGTTCATCAATGCTTCCAAGATTGTGACAAGCTTAGAATGTGGATTCTAGGATCCCACAACCTTAACAACTTGAACTTCACTCCAGAGTGTTATGGCACTACACCAACACTCAATCTTATAGGATCCTAACAAGCTTAGGCAATATACCTTCCTGTAAGAAGCACATCAACATCATAGGGCAACAAAAGAAAACAACAATCATAAGGGATGAATGCAACTAAATTTGCTACTCCTTGTACTTTAGGTACAGCTCATTTCAACCAATAAAAACAAACAAAAGATTGTATAATGAGCAGCAATAATGATTTTCAAATGATTACAATAGATAGTACACAATTCTTACCAATTTTCCAATGAGAGTGAAGTCTTCTTGTAGCCAATATGTTTCTGAAATTGCTTTGGAATTCATGCAACGACTATCTAATGATCACTAGAGATGTCTTCTTCAAGACTATGTCTTTCTATATTAGGCCTTCATTCTAGAAAGACATATTCTTCACATAAAAAACATATTTCTCACTAGAAAGACATCCACTATTTTTCAAAGACGTCTTCTTTTGTGCTACCTTTTGGAAAGATGTCTTTGAAATTGAAAAGACATCTCTTCTGCAAGGGCCAAAAATGAAACTACTCATTTTCATGTTGGGAGCCTTGGGATGCCTCTAGACAAGTCCCCATAGATCATATAACCTCTTAGACTCATCAAAATGAGCCAAAAAC
The DNA here is from genome assembly GCA_015680685.1 of Gnetum montanum. NCBI lineage: Eukaryota > Viridiplantae > Streptophyta > Gnetopsida > Gnetales > Gnetaceae > Gnetum > Gnetum montanum. The sequence goes on along the minus strand of MNCI01025116.1, from coordinate 923,877 downwards.
TCTCCAAAACATGTTCAAATAGCCAAGAATCTTCCTAAACAAAAATCAACACAAAAAGATACTTTTAGCTTGAAATCTTCATATTCGTCCATGCTCCCTTAAGTCCTTGTGATCACAAATTTGCTTGTAAGTCCTTGAGTCCTTTGCTCTTGCTCCTATAAACACAACAACCACACAAACATCCTTTCACTCCTTTTTCCTTAATGTTTTGATGTACCGAAAGTTCAACAATTTATGTGAGGATCAGTGTTAGAGGTAGAAAAACATGTTGGTCCATGTTAAAATCTCATATAATAATGCTTACCATCCTAGCATTAGTAAGAATCCCTTTATAGAAAATTATGGATTTTCACCAAGAATGGTTGATGAGTTGAGGAAATTTGAAGATTGTTCCTCTTTAAGTTTAGACTTTGTTGAGCAAATGATAGAATTGCATTAGTGGTTCAAATCTCACTTGGAGAAAAGGACAAAGATTATGTTCTTGAAGGAAAATGAGGGCAAGAGTGAAATTAATTTTTAAATGACTGATTATGTTTGGATTTACTTGACCAAGGAGTGGTAAAAGGATGTGTACTTCTATAAGCTCAACTTAAGGAGAATTGGTCCATTTAAAATTAGAGCCAAAATCAATTCAAATGCCTATGAGATTGACTTACCTAATGATTTACCGATTTCTTGTGTTTTTAATGTTTCATATTTGAGCCCATACCATGGGAATGTGATTGCATGAAACTTGAGGGATAGTCTTAAGATCCTCAAGGATGCACTTGAAGACTCAAACTTAGCCAAGCCACTAATGAAAACCATTATGTTGTAAGCAAGGAATGCTAGAAGCACAAGAGGTAGAAAAGCACATGAGTACTTAGTGCATTGGAATGAAGAAGGGCCTCAAAATGCCATTTGGATCCATGAAAAGAAATTAGCTTTATAGGGGCTTAATGCTATCCCAAGTGTATAGCCAACTTGAGGACAAGTTCAAATTCTTAAGGGTGGAAGAGATGATAAGGACATTACCTAGCCCATGTATAATCATCAATGTGTGTGTGAACTTCTTATTTGCTTGTTCATGTGTGTTTCTTCGATGTTATCTTATTGATGATGATTGTAGAGCGTTTTCGCATGTGTGGAGATGTTTGGGAGTTCTTTCCATGAGTTTAAGAGATTTTAGGGGTTAGTGAAAACTTGTTTTAGTAATCTTGACCTATCTAGATAGATGTATCTAATCCTCTAAATACATCTCTACTCCTCCATAAACATGTCTCTCTCTTAAAAGATGTCTCTAATGAAGACATCTACTTTCAGTAAAGACATCTCTCATGTTCCAAAGATATCTTTCTTAGTCATGAGACATTATTGTATGAACTTGAATGACTTAAAATTATGAATTTAAATGCAAGAAAGATGAAAAGACAAAGGGGAAAAGTATAAATAGAACTCTCAATTCTTCACTTTGATTAAAAGACTCTAGGAAGAGAAAGAAAGTTAGGGAGTAAGAGGTAAGTTGAGAGAAGAAAGCAAAGAGATAGAATCTTGACCAAGTACCTTGATCACCATCCTTATATGAGTGTGATTTCTTTGATTGAGTTTGTATGAGGATTGGATTGTATCTCTTGTCTATCCTTGGGAATGTGTGCTTTATTTATGTTCTAAATTCTCCATTTGAGAAAGAATAAAGCTTGCATTTTCTTTTCTTATTCAAATTTTTTGTTTTTGACATTGAGGGAGCTTAGATTGTGAAATTCAATGGAGTCCCTCATCACATGTAATGTTTTCAATTTTTAAAGTTGAGAGTCATAAAAAAATTTTAGGAGTTATTTTTTAATTTCAAAAATTAAAGTTTATGTTTAATTTCATGTTAGTATGTGTGCACACTTCACTTTTATAAAGAATCATTGATCCCACATTTAATTCTCATCAGAGTGGCACATCTCCAAAAGGTTGCAAGAAGGACTCCTTTCCTTCATTATAAACAAAATGAGAGCACTTTAATTCATTTGAAGGATGAATAGAAGAGGATTGTGTGAGTTGTCCCTTAAGCTCTTTATGTGCATTTTTTCTTTCTTTTCCTACATTCTTAAAGCCCAAATTTCTCATAATGATTTTAAATCCTTACAATTTTCTCATCCAATTCTTACAATGTTCTTACAAATTTTTCATAATTAATCTCTCACAAATTCTTTCAAATTTGAAGTTCTCACATTCTCATGATTTAGATCCCAAGTTTTAGTTTATGTTTTTGTTGTTTTCACAAGCTTTTTACTCATATATGTTAGTTTATGTTGAAGTATCAATGACCTATATTATTGATGTTCAATCTAAAAATGTTTGATGTTTTGGATCTATCATTCTAATAAGAATTTGTTAAATTCCTTAGCTAGACTGCTTTGCATGTTGAGGATCTATAATTCTCAATTTTAGACTAGAAGTTCAAAGCTCATTTATGAATATTTTCAAGAATTTCTTTGGAGTTTTTATGATGTCCCCTTTTTTATTTGAAGAAATCTTTGAATGTTGTAAGCCCAATTGGATTTGAAGATTGATGAATCTTGATTATTACAAATAGTTCTGGATCATCAAACTTTAGATCCAATCCCTTCAAGAGTTGAATCATTGTTAGCTTCTTACATGATTTTTATTCTCACAAGTCATTTGAAGCTATGTTATGAATTAATAATGCACATTACATTGATATTTATTGCATGAGTTAATTTTATGATTGATTGTATTCTCTAGTCTCTCATGATATTATTCATCATATTTGGAGCTCAATTGATGTTAATTTGTCCTTGCATTGGGCTTGGTTCAAGCATTTAATTTTTTTTAGTTGTAGGGGATATAGCTAGCTAGTCATCCTAGCTATGTGAATCAGTATCCTTGTTAGGTTATTACTAGAAATCGGTTCAGGAATAGAGATAGATATCACTAGATTCTAAAAACATTAAAGTGCCAAGCAATTTATCCATCATTATTGCCATAATTTCCATCAATATAGTTTATTTCAATCTTGATTTCCATCACTCCAACAATCTAGATCAATAAGTTTGAAAAAAAAAAAAAACCTAAGAACTCCATGCTTGATTATCACCCAAGTAATGATAATTAAAAACATGGTTGTAGATCTAAGTTGATGTTACCCAAGGTAACATCTAGTGAAATCATAAGATTTTTTCTTGTCATTAAGGTTATACTATTGGGTATTTTGATTTGCATTTTCACTAGTCTTTTGCTATTGATTTCTTATACCTAAATCTTCAAGGCCTCTAGTATACATATTTAATAGTCACAAATGCTAATACTATTAACAAATTTTTAGCAAATCATTTTTCTTCTAAAAGTTTTAGCAAGGAAATATTTGAGTCCTTTAGCATACATATTTATCATCTTATAACAAAATCACATTAAGTATTGTAAAAGTAGAAATTACAATCGAAGAAATGAAAGTAACCACTTTTAATTTAGTACATGGTAAAGCTTAAGGTTTTGACAACTTTCCAATTGAATTTTAAAAGAAGAATTGGTACATTGTTGAAGATGATCTTTTTCATGTTTTTCAAGAAGATATTAAATAAATTTTTCTTGAAAAAATCTTAATAAAGATGTAATTCATCTTCTTTTTAAGGATGGAGATCTTCAACATATTAATAATTGGAGACATATTACTATGCTTAATAATACTTACAAAATTTTAGCTAAATGCATAGCTTACCATATTCATAAGATGATAGAGGATATCATTAAAACTGAGTAGATAGGTTTTCTTAAAGGTACACATATCTTAACAAATGTTATTACAACATGGAAGGAAATTTAGGGGCTTCTAATAGTAACCAAGACATTGCATTTATTAACTTAAATTATACTTAAGTTTATTACAAAGTTGAATAGGATTTCATTATTACAAGCATGTCTCTATAAATTGTGATTTGGTGATTATTTTACTTATCTTATTTATACCTTTCTTACTAATTCTAATGCTCAAGTTGCTACAAATTTTGAATTAAGTTCCTTCTTTTCTCTTCAACGATTAGCTTATCAAGGTTGTTCTTCGACTCCCTATCATATTGTTACTGTAATGAACTTTCTTTAACATAATTTGCATTATGATTTTCAAATGAATATATTTTAAGGAAATTTCAATTGATATTTAAGATACATAATTACTTAACATGCACTTTATAGAGGATTCTTTTTTGAAGATCAATAATTCTATGCAACATATCAATATTTTAATATCTAGGGTAGAGAAATATTACATTTTATCTAGCTCTTGTATTAATTGACAAAAATATGTTATATATTGTATGGTAATATTAATGCATAGGTAACTCTCAATCATTGGAAAATATTGAAAAAAGATTATATCTTCAAGATTTTAGAAATGTCTTTTTTCTTGTAAGCCTAATTTGAATAATTTATGGAACTATGTGATCAATAAAATTAAAAAGAAGCTTGATAAATAAAAAGTAAAAAAGCTCACACTTGCTAATAAATGATTCAATTTACTCATGTTTATTACTCCATCCATTGGATTTCTATAGAAGCTTCTTATAATAGAATTGATCAAATTATTCATCCTTTTCTTGTGTCTATTAAGAAACATAGTAAACACTTTTCTAGAGCTATTTGGGATATTTGCACTAATAGCAAAAAAGATGGAAGAGTTGGCCTCATTAATTGTTATCAGTAGAATATTTTTCTCATAGAAAAATGAATTGTAAAACACATTGGTGAAGATGATGTTTGGCTGCTTCTTATTAAAAATGAACTTATGCAAGGAAAAGCCAAAAATGTTAACAATTAGTATTCTAATAACATTCTTCACTATCTTCTTTTGTCTCTAGAAATTTCTATTCATTATTCTCTGGTACTTAACAAATTTAAAAGACATGATCCATGTTTAGTAAGTATTGGAATTACAATCATATTAATATTTTACAAGATATGTTTAAGTAAATCAATCTATGGTGGCTTCCTTTCATGAAGGATCTTGGGATACATGTTCATCTAGATTGTGTACGATTTAGAGAAAATTTAGAATCACTACAATCTTCTATCTATGTGTTCATGATAGATAGATTACATGAAAGGAGACTCTTAGCATCTATGGTCAAAATATGAAGAGAAAAAAAATTTAAAAATTAATTTATAATCTTGATAATTTATTTAAAGTTAACCAATTTGCATTAAGATTTTATAGATATCTTTTGGAGGGATGACATATATGTTTTTCCTTTAAACTTTAAAGTTAAATATGAGATTATTACCAATAATGATTGTATTCCTAACAAATTCAATAAGGCTTGAAAAATGTAATTATTACTCCACTTTTGTATGAAAAAAATGAAAGTTATTTTGGAGATGCTGGAACACTCAAATAATTTTAATATAGGTACACCCCAATATATATAATTCCATGAGAACTTTATAACTTGGCATTAGGTACCAAAATCAAACCCATGACTTGGAGCTTTAAAATCAAGAGTCTTACCACTAGGCTAATACCTTATTGTTAAATAAAAGATATTTTCAAAGTTCCTACCTTTTCAAAAATTCACAAATTTTAATGAGATCTTATACATCAAGATCTTTCTATTGGTAATCATCTTCAACATATGCAAATTATTTCTCCTTAATATTCTCTTTGTGGAAATGATTGTTTATTTTCACATGTTTTTTTTAATGTTTAATTGCATAACATGCTTGGACATGAACATCTAGAATTTGTAACAACTTTCAACCAAGTATTAATGATATCATTCTTAGTGATCAACCTATTTTATCTACTTTCTTTCTTTGTATTTAACGTTGTCTTTAGTTGCTTGTTCTCTATTTTATTTGGAAGCTTTGGTATTTAGTTATTTTTTAGTAGTTAGAACATAACTATAATTTCTCTTTAGGAGTTAAATATCAGATTTTCAAAGTTATTACTTTTCAACTATAGGGTCAAACATAAAACTCTTTTAGTAAAAGTTGAAAAATTAATTTACTTCTTGTAGTATTAATTTCTTTTTATTTTGAAGGCTTAATAGTAAGAACACAACTATAATTTCTCTTTAAGAGTTAAACATCATATTTTCAAAGATATTTCTTTTCAATGACAGGGTCAAACAAAAAAGCTTTTAGTAAAAATTGAAAAATTAATTTAATTCTTGTAGTATTAATTTCCTTTTTTTTAAGGCTCAAGTTGCTAAAGATATCAACCTTTATTTCTATTTTTTTAGTATTTTTTATTGATACTTTCTTTTATCTTTAGAAAGAGTATTTTTCTTCTCTTTTCAAGAAAGCATTTCATAAGTGAAAATGCATGAGGGTGCTTCTGAATAAGGATAGGACCTTATCATTTTCCTATTCTATATTAAAGTGTGACATCCCTTTCTTGCATGTCATGGAAAATGTCAAATATACGTTATATTAGACATTATGCATAAGAAGATAATACACCAAAAGTTAAATATATGTAACATTCAACCATATGCGTAAAGGAAATAATAGAAAAAATGCAAAACAAAAAGAAAAGAATGCTTATTAATTTAGAATGATGTATTTGGATCATGCTCTAAGAGTGTTCCTTGGGGTTTTCTTCCTTCGGCATCTATCCCCTTAGAGGTAATCCAGCACTACCATCATGATTAGGCGTATAACCAACTAGAAGGGATGGCTAGTGCTCTTCCTATTCCACTTCACTTGACTCCTGTGACTTGCCTGTATTAGCTTTACCACTCCATGTTGGCATAACCTCTAAGCCTAGGTATAAATGCCTTAGGTCAAACTCCTAAAGATTACCTCAAGAGACATGTTTGTTATTACAATGCACCCTTTTGGGTCTTAATTACAACTACCCTTTCAAGTCTTGTTATGATAACAATAATCACTTGTTATGAAGAGACACCATCTTCATTAAGTGGCAGCATCATTTGGGAATGGGGATGTGAGAGAAAGGTTTTTCAAAATTAGTTGTAAGAATGAAAACTCAAAAAGGTATCCCCAAAACCATTGGCCTTTTTCATTAGACTTTGTCCTTTTGGTGATGATTTGATGTACTCTAAACTTTTTTTCTAATTTGAATGTTAGGTAATATAAAATATACATGCACAATAAATTAGTGTGGTAGAAATTAAAATGCTTTAATGGATGTTAAATGTTACCAAAAGAGATAAACTACACAATAGAGACATTAGAGAAAGACTTGAAGTGGTTTCTATTTTATATAAGCTATAAGAATGACGACTTAGATAGTTTAGACATATGTAAAGAAGATTAGAAAATGAGCCTATAAAGAAAGGTTGTTACATCACTATTCCCAAAAAGCTATTAAAAGGAAGACCAAAGAAGACATGGAAAAAAATAATTGAAGATGATTTGAAGAAATTGCAAATAAATAGAGATCTAGTTCTTTATAGAGGTGAATGATAAAAAAGAACTCATGTAGCCAGCTCCATATTATTGGAATAGGGCTAGGATGATGATAATAATAATTATTCATTTTTTGAAATTTGACATCACCCCCCATCCTTCTTCCCCCACACCCCCCTCCGCCTGCACCCTCTTCCTGTCGCCCAAACACCCCCGCACCACCTCGCCCCGCACCCACGCCCACCCCCCCCCCCCACCTCCCCCCCCACAAAAAAAAAATTCCCCTTTCCTTCCCCACCCCCTCCCCCAACCCATCCTATATTTTCATAAGATATAAAATAAATATAATGATGTCTCAAGTATGAGTGATATTTCAAGTAGATCCATCAAATTTTTGTCATTCTACAAGTTACCTGATAATTTATATAAATCTATTATTTAAGAAATTTCTAGAATGTATGTCTTTCTGAAAATTCTAGGTACTTACCTCATCCCTTAAGTTTTTTGATTCATTTAAATTTGACTTGAAAAGATCAAGGATTCGATGCTATTCATGCATATTATCTACCAAACTCATTTTTTTTGGTAAGATTTTTTGATTTGGCAATGGTTTCTAAGGCCCTTATACCTTGTTTTCAATCATTATTATGCTTTACTAATTATTCAAAAGTGAACTCACTTTTTTAGTTTAACCTCTCCTTAACTTTGAAGGGTTCCTTATTTTTTTGAATTACTGAATCTTCCATTGATTTTTGAAAAAGTTGAAAAAGATATTGCCTCTTAAATTGGACCAATCAAGAATTTTGAAACCCTAGCTACGATTAGTAGTTTTTCTAAAGTTAGATATATGATTGAGGTGAATCTTGATTTGCTTAAGTGAGAAATTCTTCTATGTGCTAGTGAAATTGATTATGTGCAAAAGGTTATTTATTATACTTTTCCAAAGCTATGTTACTATTATTATTAAGAGAGTCATATATTTGATTCATGTTCTTTTATGATTAAAAAAAAAGCTATGTAACTATATTAGCAACAAGCTACTACAAATACTACTAAAGTTTCTTCTACAAATGTTATAGATCTTACTAAGGTTTTTTCTATAGATGCTACAAATCCTATAACAATTTTTTTATGATGTTTTAATAGTTAACCACCCTTTTCTTTTGTTACTATTTAGCAAAATGTACCTTTGAGGAAGGTTCAAGTTAAATCAATTCCAAAGAATTCTTTAATGACTAAGGGAAAATAAATATTTATTCCTAAGGTCTCAAATTGTTCTTCATAATAAAAAACTTCAAGAAAGTCTATCTATTGGTGATTACATGTCAAATATTTAGAATAGATAACATGTGTAAGATAGTTTAACTCCTAATAATTCATTTGGAGATAAGGTAAAAGGGGGATTAGGGAAAGGGGGATTAGGGAAAGGGGGCATGAGGAGAGATGCACACATGGGTGAGTGTAGTGGGGAAGAGGAAGTCATGCTAAAACTTGAAATGTTTTTTTAGCCAATATGTAGTCTTAAAATATATAGTTAAATTAGACTATAAATAATGTCAAGCAAATTCATAAGATAAAAAAACAATGAAACATTTGTTATGATTAATTTAATAATATTTTTTTAGGTAAGATTACTTAGGGTTGGTAACATAATCCCTACCTACACAATAGGTTAGATATGAACCATGAATGAAAAAGGTCCCATCACAAGGCTACTATTAGTTCAATGCTTTCAAGCATTTTAATGGAACTTACTTTTGTTAATTAAAATTTTCTTGATATCTCTATACTTCTTATTTTGGGGGAAGTGGGGGGTTTGGAACCCAAAAAATAAATATATTTAAAAAATTAGATTTAGAGTACAAAAGCAAAGAAGTAGAGGATAAACTCCAAAACAACAAAAAGAAAAGGCCTAATGATTTTGGGGATGTCTTTTTAGATTTTCATTTTTACAATCGATCTTGAAAAACCTCTCCTCTAGGGATATGAAAAGGATTAGTCCTTGCCCTTGTTTAGAAGCACTTAAATGGGTTTTTACTTACTACTAAAGACTACTTATTAACAAAAAATAAAACTAAATAAAAAACATTTAGGAATTCAACTAAAGCATCAGCTATTCAATAATGTCACCTTGAACTAACAAACGAAGAAAATTAGTTGAATACTCTCTATAGAAAACCACATTACATCAAGACTTGTAGATGGCATAAAGAATAAGAGGATGAAAGTAACACCAACTATGAAGTAGAAATTCTTGAAGTTGAGGAGTATCACCAAATAAAACTTCATCTAATCCTAGTTGAAAACCATGGAAATATTTGCTAGACCAAGTCTAAGAGCTATAAGTAAGGAAACAAGTGAAAAAACAAAGAATAAATGTATCTTCCATGCTATAGATAGGACATCTTGGGCCATGAACATTCAAATGAAAATGTCAAATAACAATAGGCAAACCTTGATAAATCAAGTACCACAAAAAATATCTAATTTTTGAAGGAGTAGTGGCATTCTATATCTTCTAAATTTGTTGCTTTTATATTTTCACATTGTGATTAACCTTTCAAAGATAATTGAACCTTTGCCAAATATTAGTATTAGAAGTAATAAGAGTATATACAATCTTGGGCCAATATGGAAAAACAAGATGGCCATTAATCCAAGAAAAATCAAGAAAACTATTATGAGAATCTTGAATGGCTATACTTCTGTCCAAACTATCCAATAGATAAAAAAATGCAGAATTTTTAGAAATATTAATGCCATGGAAACTTTGACACTTAGACTAAGTAATCTAGCGATTATGCATGCAAAGATATGAAAGGGAGGAAATGCCAAGCTTGAATCATGTGCTACATAGACATGAATGCTTAATAGCCCATGATTCATTATTAATCAAAAGCCACAAAGGAAAAATCTTATCAAGCATAAAGTTAGAAACAATACTATTATTAAAGTTCTGAAAATCACTAATAAAACTCTAAGCCTTCCAAATATGCTTTATAAATGTAGAACCTAATATAGTAATGCCTTTTGAAAAAGGGATCCAATTAAAAAAATGAGTATCTCTCTAATACCCAGTACCTCTAGGCTTACCCATCTAAATGCACTTCTAAAAAAGAAGCTTTTAATGCTCTCTACAAGATAAGCATTTAACCACCCACTTGGCACATAAAATAATACTGTACTTATAACAATTCATTAATCCTAATCTTCCATCCTCTTTGTAAGAAGTGCAAATGTCCTATAGAACATAACAAAATCCTTTCCTAGAATAGCTTCTACTCTAAAAAAAATTTCTCACAAGTAGATCAATGTGATAATAAGTAGAAATACTATGAGCCCAACATGAAGAATAATACACATGAGTAGCTTGAATGATATGCTTACAAAAAATAAACTTACCATCAATTAAAAGCTTCTTTTCCTTCCACTTAATAAGTTTTGTTTAATTTTTTTCACTATAACATCCCATAAACTTTTTAAAAATCCACCAAAGATAAAGGGAATGCCTAAAGATTTAAAAATATTTGGCTATTCTAAGAAATGTCAAGATTTAGATAAAACTCATTCTTGAACCCCTTTATTGCAAAAGATATAAGATCTGGACCAATTAATTTGAGACCCTAAAAGTTTGTAATACTAATAAACAAAATAAAAAAGATGAACTACAATAGTTTTTTCATTTTATTATAAAAAAGGAGTCATCTACAAAATGCATACTTAATAAAGTAGGAACATTATTTTCAATAAAGATGTCTTGTAGCAAATTATGTTCCTAGTTCTTCTATATAGCATGACATAAAAAATCTTTAACAAGGATGAAGAGATAAGGAGTAAAAGGGTAACCTTACCTAATTGAGTGTTTAAGCTTGAAGCTCTTAGTAATGTATGCAAAAAAAGCTCTTGTAACATTTATGGCCACAAGTACATTAGTGTATGCAAAAAAAGTTTCCACCATCACAATAAATTTTTCATTAAAATCATATTTGTGAGGACAAGCAATAATATACTATCATTAAATTCTATCATATGCTTTAGCATAATCAAGCTTCAAAAAAGCAATATCTTAATTGAAATCCTTAGCCCAATACATACCCTCCCAAGCTACCACAACATTATCTAGAATATATTTACCTTTGATATATGTAAATCAATGTTGATTTGCTGAATTTAATCACCACCAAAAAGCCATGGAATGTTAGGCAAACTTTGGAGAAGAAACTATCCCAAAATAATTCTATTTGTTTGTAGTAGAAGCATAAATATTGCAAATAACAAAAGGACCTAAAGCACCTTTGATGAGTGGCGAGGTACCCCTACACTCAACCATACGAATTCGAGCGTGCACGTGCGATCCGGTCGAACTCCGCAGACTAAATGCCTTAACACCACAAGAAACACTTGGGGTTAATCGTTCGTTGTCTTCCTAGGCTTGC
>MNCI01025116.1:867906-910080 GCA_015680685.1 Gnetum montanum | reverse complement strand
TGGAATGGAATCCCAAGAACAAGGTGGTGTACAGCCCCTTGTGTGATTTATGATTAATGTTACTTGGTGAATCTCATTCCAACTCTGGCTCAAACCAACCACTTCCAGTGACTTCGCATAAATGCATTGGGTCAAACCATCCACTTGGAGAACAAGGATGCATCTTCAAAGAGCCACCACCATTCCGACGAAACAAGGGAGAGAATGGGAAGTGGGAAGGGCCTTAGTTAGAGGGAATGCTTTGGTTCCAAAACCAGTGCTTGTAGCCCAAATTTTATTTCGTCTAAGGGCTGTGCTTTGAATCCTCACTTTGGTTTTTTTTTCTTTTTTTTGTGTTTTGTGCTTTTATGCGTGGGGACTACACCATGCAAAGACTTCTTTATTTTGATTGTCTCAGCTTCCGAAGAATGGGTAACATCGGAACAGTAAGAAAACTCAAGAAGAAAACAACCAAGCACCCAAGTGAATAACCAACACAAGAGCATCAAGTTCCCTTGAAGTCACACCCTTTGCAATCCTTGAGTCCTTCCTTAGTTTGAGAAATGCCCAGTCACCAGTTCGTTAAAGTTCTTATTAGAAGGGAACTGTACATTCCCAAGCCAAGGGAAACCATAGGCTTGGATGGATGGATGGATGAAGTGATCTCATTGCCTGCCATATCAGAAGAAACATACCTTAGTATCAACATTGTAACTTAAAGGTAAAAACCAAACATTAGCAATTAATGAAAAACAGTTCATCCCATCGGTCTGAACACTTATTGGGTGACGAACTTACAGGGTGGATGACACACACACACATACCAAAAGTAGAAAAGTATAACGATGGTGTAAAACAAAAACTTAAAAGAACTGAGGGCCCCATATAGTTAGCATAGGTGGCCATCTCCCCCATGACTGAGTTGTAAGGGAGAGATCCGAAGTAATGAGCGTTTGTTTGAATTTCTTAGAAGTGCCCAACTTCTCCCAATTGATGATCTTAAGTTGAGGGGTGGAAGTTGGCGACGCTCACATTCCAGTGTGTCTATGCCATGGTTGTTGGCATGAGTTTCCTCAGTTCATTACATGCATATTTTTCTGCTCCTATGAGAAGCTGTCAACCATGGGGTGTCTACTACTTCTTGTGTGGTTGCTACATACAGGCATCTTTGTTGCAGAGTTTCTTGGGCACACCTGTTACATGGAGACATTTCCTCCATGTCATCACCCGATGAATCACTGTATGTGATGCATGGAACTATCCTCTTCTCGATCTTTCCACATATGTTTATCTTGGAGATTTCCAAGGAAAGATCGCGGATCCTAAGGCATGTGTCTACTGTGCATAGCCATGCCTTTCCCATTATAATTGGGAAGTCCCCTTCGTTGTTGTTAACATCGATCACTAGGAAATCCGCTGGGTAGGACCAACCACACACAGTGGTAATAACATCCTCCACCAATCCCAAGGGAATGGTGATGGACTGGTCCGCCAACTCTAGTTGGATATTGCTCTTCTTAAGTTGTGGCAGGTTCCAGGCGTGATACATCTTTCGCGAAATTAAGTTGACTCCGGAACCTGAGTCAAGAAGAGCTCGATGTGGTGCATTTCCAGCGATCTGCAAATAAATAAAGGGACTCCCAGGGTCAGTTAGTTTCCTGGGAAGGTGGCCTACCTTGATCCAGTCAGTTACGGTATGTGTTAGCATAACCGTATGCGTTACACTCCCTTGGACTGAAGGGTGCTCCGAAGCGTTAGTAGTTAGAGGCCTATACATGTACCCGTCCGCTTGTTGTTGCGAGAGTTTGTCTGGGCTCTTAGTTCTGAAAAAGGGTCTCTTTTTTGTACAGTTATCGCCAGAACTAGTACCCGGTTGGATATTTACACTCTGAATATTTACAGCTCTCGCGGCGTGACGTTGCTGCGGTTGGGTAGGCAATTCCCCTTGCATTGTTGGAGCAGGAGGTGTTATGGGAACTACTTGAGGAAGAGGTGCGGGTGGAGTTAGAGGATGGACGGAATGTGGGATGTCTCCCGGAGGAGAAGGAGTCCTTCTGAAGTACTCCCGAGCGTAGTAGTGACGGCGTGGAGTGTGACTCATAGCGTCACCTGGAGAAACTGGCTGCTGCACATAATAACCATAAGGATCAGGCTGCCGGTAAGGGTATCGATGTGTTGGCTGTGGCATCCCCCATGACTGTGGGTATTGCCACTGCTGATGTTGCTCGATGGGCTGCGGAGGTGTTCCACTTGGATAATACGTCAAGGGTTGGTGGAACTGCCTCGGGTTACCTTGTGGATAAGGTAACCTTCTGGGTGTTTGCCGTTGATTAAGTCTTGGATTTAATGCATACACCCCAGACTCCTGCAGATGTGAGATAATTGGACAACATCCCTTAGGATGGTCATAGTAGCAGACCTCACATCCACCATCATTGTCTGAATCAGAATTTTCAGCCTCATCGGAGTTAGAGATTTTTCCCTTACCCTTGTTATGTGCAGGGTTAAAGTTTCTCCGCATGTTTTTGCTTTTATCACTACTTTGCTCATCCTTAGACTCTTCTACGATTTTCAAAACTGTTTCTATTCGTGAGTCTAAGGAATCCCACATTTGGTCTACCTTAGCCGATACCTCCGTTGTTAACTTTTGGATCGGCACGGTTTTCCTGTTCACCAACTCTTCGAGTGGTGACTCATCCTCCTCATCACAGAATTTCACTCCCTTCTTGCGAAGGGAGGGATCGCGGTTGTATTCCTCCGCACTTTCTCTTTTACGTAGCTCACCCTCTTCTTGCGCTACTTGTTCCAACAAAACTTCAACTTCATGGGCTCTTAATTGGGAGAGTCTCCCTTGGGCGTAAGTCCCAAGAGTTCTTCTCGTTTCATTTCGTAGCCCATCCACGAGGTGGCGAAGTTGATCCCGCTTAGCGTACCCATGGCCCGGGCAACGATGTAGCAATGTGTAGTAACGGGCCATGGCAGCATCCAAGGATTCATAAGCTCCTTGTTTCCAGCCTTGGATCTGCTTACGCAAGTTAGACACTCTGGAGTACGTTTGATATTTGTTGTTGAACAATTCAAGCATCGTACTCCACCTCCTGATGGTTTCCGGTTCTAAGGACCGGTACCAGCTTTCTGCTTCTTTAGTGAGTGTCCTTGGGAACAACTTGAGTTTCTGCCACTCATTGTCTATGTTCTGCAAGGCACAGGCATCGTGGAATGCCTGTAAATGATGTTGAGGATCAGCGTTGTATCCCCCTTCAAAACGTGGGATATTATTTATATCCAAACGCTTGATCCTACTGTCTTTCAAATGCCTTGTGGGAATCCTAACTGCCTCTCTAATGTCAAGCATACTTCGGGTTGCGAATAGGGGTTCGTCATGATCATCTCTTTCATGACGTCTGTGATGTCTACGTTGTGGTTCCCTATTCTCCCTACGTCCTTGCCCTTGTCCTAACTCCTCTCGACCTTCTTGTCGAGGCATTTCATCTCTTTTACCTTTACTCTCTGCGTTATGCTCATGGTGGCTGCGCCCAGATGTGGAAGGAGAGGGTGAATGATGTGATGAAGGGGAAGAAGAAGGGGATCCATCACCATGGTGATGTTTCTTGCCTTCTCTTCGGCTGCTTCGGCCCCGATCGTTGTGACGATCAACGAGTCCGTCATTAGTGTGAGTAGTTGTTCCTGCCGTGAACAGCTGGTGCTCACGGGGATCAGAGCCTGGAATATGTATCGTTGATCTAAGGCCCTGATGCCTAACCTCTTCACTAGAGTGAGGAGGAGGAACATCATTTTCTAAGAAACCCATCGTGAGGGGTTCCTCTTCTCCTATTTCACTAATGACGTGGGGAACCTTGCCCTTCAATAGTGAATGTTGGCTCTCCTGCCTTGCATCCCGAATACGTTGGGCGTTTGTGGGATGATAATCCCTTGTGTCATAATCATCCAAAACGTATTCAGCAAGTAGCTCATGCATGCCATACTGTACCAAAGCATGGGAAAGCATGTTGGGAGCGGATCGATCTGGGGGTAACACGATGTTACCTTGCATGTCTCTCCACCGCAGTTGCTCATCTTGATGGAAAACAAAGGTAAAATCCGGCACATACTCATCGGGATGAGTATATGTGACTTTGGATTGTTGAGGACATGGTTGATTTCGGTTATGCGTATGATCCTGACTTTCTCCTGTATTGTCCTTAGGTGAGTTGATTGCATGAGAAGAAGCCATTTCTAATGGTGTGCTAATTTTCACCGTTATTTATGTTCTGAATTAACTGATTAACCCTAAGGTTCGTTTTAAGCTCACAACGATGTGAGTGATATCCCTTATGTTCAATTGGCGTAAAAACACTTAGTCCCCGGCAACGGCGCCAATGATGAGTGGCGAGGTACCCCTACACTCCACCATACGAATACGAGCGTACACGCGCGATCCGGTCGAACTCCGCAGACTAAATGCCTTAACGCCACAAGAAACACTTGGGGTTAATCGTTCGTTGTCTTCCCAGGCTTGCTTGTATGTGTCACGGTGTATGGTTAAGCAAGTCTGAGGTATGTGATTTTTTTGGTATTTTCGGCTTATCTTCTATGCTACCAGGAGAAAGGGTTGAGAAACTAAGCTAACTCTAACTAAAGATCTAAGTCTAAATTAACTAGCGTCAGCATCCGTTCCCACTTACCGGACACACCCTGAACTATGCAACTGCAGCTTACCAAACGCTAATCGTTACTGGGATCGCCACACGTAACGCAAGTGCTCGAAGTGGTCGTACTGAGGCACCTATTTAGCTTAAGTGTGATAAGCAGTCGATTCCTTAGCTATTCGTACACACCCGTGGGTGCTTGTAAGTAAGTCGTACTTATCACACGTTCTAGCCTAGCGATGAGCAGCCGATTCCTTAACTAGCCGTACACATTGGACTACCACTGGGATTACCAAGCATAGATCCTAGAATACGCTACTGGGTTACTAAGTAGCCAATGCTCGTAGTTAAGTTGTACTCACGCGTTGCGATGAGCAGTCGATTTCTTGATTATCCATACACATCCGTAGATGCTCGTAATCAAGTCGTACTCGTACGCACTAGGAAAGTAGCAAATAATAATAAATAAAACCATGTACTGCAAGGTTTATCCAATCAAGTTCGTCTTTATTGTTGTACACAACTTGGGTTCAGGTTACAAGCTGCTCGAATAAAGAGCCGTTCACTCTAGGACTCCTATTGCGGGCACATGGGAAAAATTCTAACTCTGGAGTGATCAATCTGCCAGAGCTTCGCTACTTCTAGCCAAGATTCAAAAATAAGGTGGCGGACCGCGATATTGCGTACGCGATATCGCGGCACTATGCATGTCGTGTTTCATCAACCTTGAAGAAGAATCTAGACTACATAATTATCTTTGTCATAAAACATAACTTTTTTAAACAAAAAATGATTGATAATGAGAGCTACATCACCTTGACCAATATTATGATTAGTAAATAATATTGTAGAATCATGAAGAATACTATTACTAGCTATGACTCTATCTAAATTAGAAATATTAATCTCTTGAAGAGGAAAATTAGGAACTAAATGTTGTGTGCAAAGAAATGCATTCATATGAGTGGCTAGGTACCTCTACACTCAACCATACGAATACGAGCGTTCATGCATGATCCGGTCAAACTTCGTAGACGGGCTAGTTGTGGTATCTAGATAATTACACGTTGATTGTAGTTCACTATCTTCCCACCTAGAATATTATTTGCTTTGTCACATATGGTTTAGTCTAGAGTGAAATGTATGATGTGGTCCTAAATTAGTGCTACTCTTAGAGGCAATGGAAAATAACTTTGTTTTAAGCTAAGAGGGAATGAGAGAAGAGAATCTAAGCTAGCCCAAGTGTGATGAGCATCTGTCCTTAATCATCCATATACATCTTGGACCTCATGCACTACTTTTGAGATTACCAAGCATATATTACTTGAGCGCTCTTGGATACACTACTGGGTTACCAAGTAGTCACACTTAAGTGCTCGTGATTAAGTTGTACTTATTCTGTGTTTAATAATAGGGATAGTAAATGAAGGGTAAGAAATATTAATTAGAAAAACAATAAATAATAATAATAGTAAGCAATCAAAACTAAGTGAATGTTGTAATGATGAAGTAATATTAATCTTTATTGCTGGTCATGTGCATGTCCAAGTATATCACACTCGAATAAAGATTCCATACAATTACAATCATCACATTGCGAGCATGCACTGGGGAGAGGGTTGAGATGAACTAAAAATGAACAAAAATACTCTACTTTTACACTTATTCTAACTCTAACTTACTTTCTCCCTTCCTGTGTGCCCAAATGTGTATTTATAGGCTTACACAAGAGTCACGATATCATGTATATGATATTGTTGTCCAGGCTACGATATTGTGTACCCAATATCGAGTGTCTGATATCAAGGCTCCAATATATCAAGGGTTCGATATTAGGGGTCCAATATCAAGGGTCTAATATCAACACCTGACAAACCATGATTCGTCATACCCCCACAACTAAATAACAACTCATCCTTGAGCCAAAGAAAGTGAGGAACAAGTTCATTCAATTACAAAAAGGGGATAGGTATGAGATTATTGAATGACCATGGAGTATTTCATGTTGCAATGTGGGATTAAACAAAATTTGGACACAGACAAAAAATACAAAACTTATGGAACTCATGGGGTTCCCAGTGGTGGTGGCTCCTCCATGGGTGCCTCTCCTTTGTCCTGCACTCCAGGCTTCTGAGATTGATACCATTGAAGAAGTGCCTAATGTTTCTCCTCTTCTATCCAAGTATTATGAGCCCTCCATGCTGATTTTTCAATGTTTGATGGAGTTAGCACTTCCCATAGACATGGCAACTGTGGGAACACTTGATTGGCCTTGACATGCCATGCCACAAATAGCCGTCATTCCTCTTCATAAGTTTGGGCCCTAACCTCTTCACCTTTTGCTTGGCCAGTTTGTGCAATGATAGGAGTTCCCTAATGGATGCTGAATGATTGTGCCTCTTGCTCTGCATGTTCTACCTGAGGTCCTTGGCCTCTACCTCCCCCTGGGCATTCAGTTCCACCTTGAGAAGGTCCTCCTTGTTGTCCTCTTTTAGGGGCCATCTATAATCACACAAAGATCAAGTGTTAGTAAGGTTATTAAAGGAAGTTCAATTATTTCATACCTTACTCATTACCTTTAATAAATGTTGAATTCTTTGCTTAGTGTGATTTTAGAGTTAGAAGTTTTTTCAAGGAAGTTGTCCTAAAAGTTTAATGTTGGACCTGATTTGTTTAGGTGACTCATAAAAGGACATGTAATGGTTTTGAGGAACGTTTGGTAAAATGATGAGAAAGGAAAGAATAGATTTGGTAATGAAGTAATTAGAGGGTATAAAATGATGTGGTGATGTGCAAGAAGTGCAAATTACAAAAGTTACGCAAGTGGATCCTCCCCAGAGTAGGTTCTTACCTATGATGCCCTTACATAACCACACCTAAAAATGTCCGTAGGTACTAAAAGGGTTAAATGTAACCCACACCAGTTCCACAAAACACATACATGTAGATACCACCATGATGAGATATGAATTGAATGCTACACAAGACATGAGTCACAAATATATGAACAGCAAGATGAGGCGAATTGTAGAAGAGATTGCAGAGATTGGGACATGAGGTAACTGACCTAGGGCACAATGAATCTTGAGTGTAGGATGTGATTAATGTGTCATTAGCCTGTTTCTCCAAAATCAAGACCAAGTCCATTTCTACAATTAGTGACATCGCATTGTTTCATCCAATGATGGACAACCATAAGAGCATCATGACAGCAAGGTGTACGATCACTTGGCATTTTTTTCAAGGGAGGAGTAATTGGGAATTTGTGGCACAGACTCTTTTTTTTTATGCATAATCCAAAGACAATGCCTACCTTCAAGCATGGGTGTAGGCCTTTCCAGTGGGACCCCCTAGAATAGCATTGGGGGGTTTTTTTTATTGAGTGTCTTTATTACTCTTACTCCCATTTTTTGTTAGCTCTACAAGGATCTTGGTACAACCAGGCTGCATGATAACTTCTCAAAATGTTACCAAAGAGAATCCACAATTCCCCTTGATGTCACACCCTGGCCATTCCCTCTTAGTCATCATTTTTCACTTTGGGCATAATGAGCACAAAATTACTTTAAGTTTTACTGATGTCAAGAATATCATTGGACCTAGAGTAGAACCTCTTATTAATAGAATGGACAGGTGGATGTGATGGGCTCGCTGTCCAAGTAATTAGTCACCTAAGACTTGATAGTATAGAACAACATCTCAACCAATGAGTCACATAAGAGTTTTATTCATAGATGAGATTACCCATAAAAAGATAAAAAGATAATACAATAAATAAAAAAATGAACCAACCAATAAAAAGATAAAACACAAAATTAAAAGATGAAAACAAAAAATTGTAAAATTAAAGAAAAGGAAAAACATTTATTAATTCTATTTGTTAGAATGGGGGATATCCCCCATAACTAAACTTTTGATCATAGCGAGAATTAATAAATGGAAGGGTTGGATCCATGCATTTTGGAAATATTAGGATCTACTCATATGCAAACCATTGGGTGTCTTTTGATGTCATGGTTGGAATGTATCCAAATTGGGGTGCACACACTGTATTAAAGTTGACATAGTGGGGCAAGTTAGAGATGAGTTTAATTAATATGGAGTTGACCGACGATGGCACCCTTGACCATAAGACAATATGCAAGGATCAATATGTCTCCCTACGTGGCTATATTCATTGGGCCACACAGTTGTTGGAGTATTGATTGGTGGCCCTGATAAGGTAACATGAGGTGTTGGATTCGAGGGGAAAGATGCACCACAGTGTTGAACTTGTGCTGAGTGGGAGGATGCAATGGTCTTGGAACTGTGCTGTCCCTTTCTATGGTCATGTCTAAAGAAGGGACACCTTCGATGTTGTGGAGGATTCCCACTGCGGTTGACAGTAGCAGCACAAGTAACATTCGGGGGTTGATGTTGTGGTGCAAAACCTTCTAGTACTATTGGTGGCGATGTAGAAGGAGGTGAAGGATGCAAATATTGAGGGTAAGGAGAAGTATAAGGAACATGAGGTGGTGATCTTATGGGAGAGGACATGGGTTGATACTATGTAGGAGAATGATAACGATGTGGTGAGATAGAGGATGTTGATCCGATTGGGGAAATAGGATGATGAACCTAATAAGCACTTGGGTTCAAATGATATGAAGGGTGTGACTAGTTTGGGGGTGGCCTCCTCCACAATTGGGATTTTTGCCATTGTGATTGAACACAATATTTTTGTACAAACTTTGGATGTAACATTCTTCCCCAATGCTCATGTAAATGTGACAAGATTAGGCATTGACCTTTGGGGTGATCATACAAGCAAATGTCACATTGATATGTATGATTAGCAGTTGAGTTTTTATTCTTATTCTCTTCAACCTTTCTTTTCAATTGTCTAGTGGTGTTCTATCCTATTTCTTGGTTCATCATGGTTCTTCCTCTAATAATGTTGGCATATTCTCCACATCTTTCATGTACCCAATCCATCATCTTATTGATCTTTGCCTCAATTTTATCTAGTGATTGTAGTATTGACAAAGATGATCCCACCTCCTTGAGGGGAGTTGATTTCTCCTCTTCATGATCATGGACCTTTGCTAATTCAAGATTTTGATCCTATTGAGAGCTTTCAACATTCTCCCATTTAGCAATTTCTCCTTCTTCTTTTGCTACTCACTTAATAAGCTTTTGAAATTGGTGGGTCTGTAGTTCATACAATTGGCATGGGGCATACATCCCTAGGGTTTCCCTTGTCTCATTGTGGAGCCCATCCATGATGTGGTACATTAGCCTTTCCTCGAAAAACCCATGGCCTGGGCATTTGTTTAACAAAGAGTAATATCTTTCTAAGGCCATGTCCAAGGGTTCATGTTGCACTTATTTCCACTCTTGGATTTGTCTTCTCAAGGTTGACACTCTTGCATAGGTTTTATATCTTTCATTGAAGAGTTCTACCATTGTTGACCAACGTTGAATGGATTTTGATCTTAGGGACCTATACCATACTTGTGCTTGGTCAACAAGTGTTGTAGGAAAGAGCTTAAGTTTTTTCCACCCATTATCAATATTGTTCCATACATAGGCATCATGAAAGGCTTGTAAATGATGTTGCAAATCTAAATCATAGCCTCCTAAAAATTTTGGAAAGTTTTTTAAATCAAGCTTGGGTAGACAACTTTCCTTACGATGCCTGTGGGATATTTGAACAGCCTCTTGTATATGCATTAGGCTTCTAGTGGCCAGCAAGGGTTCATTGTCACTAAGTAGATTATGAGTTTGTAATTTGGGACGATGTTGTCTTCGTTTATGTACATAGGAGACCCCTACATCAAATTGAGTACTCCAAGCTTCGTCTTCATCATCATATAATTTGTTGGTTCTCCAATGAATTGCCTTACTGGTTGTTGCGTTATCATAGTCTTGTGAGAGAGACATTGTTGTGAATTTGTGTGTGACTTAATTGAAATTAAGTTTTTTTTCTAAGAGATATATCATGAATATTTTGTTACAGCGATCTTGTATGATATAACTAATCTAAATAACTAGCACCATCCCTGGCAACAGTGCCAATGATGAGTGGCTAGGTACCCCTACACTCAACCATATGAATACGAGCGTTCACGCATGATACGGTCGAACTCCATAGACGGGCTAGTTGTGGTATCTAGATAGTTACATGTTGATCATAATTTGTTATCTTCCCACCTGGACTAGTATTTGCTTTTTCACATATGGTTTAGTCCAAAGTGAGGTGTATGATGTGGTCCTAAACTAGTGCTACTCTTAGAGACAATGGAAAATAACTTTGTTTTAAGCTAAGAGGGAATGAGAGAAGAGAATCTAAGCTATCCTAAGTGTGATGATCATTCATCCTTAATCATCTATACACATCTTGGACCTCGTGTACTACTTCTGGGATTACCAAGCATATATTACTTGAGCGCTCCTAGATATGTTATTGGGTTACCAAGTAGTTACACTTAAATGCTCGTGATTAAGTCATACTCATTCCACGTTTAATAATAGGGATAGTAAATGAAGGATAAGAAATATTAATTAGGAAAAAAATAAATAACAATAACATTAAGCAATTAAAACTAAGTGAATGCTGCAATGATGAAGTAATCTTGATCTTTATTGCTGGTCATGTATGTGTCCAAGTACGTCACACTCGAATAAAGGTTCCGTACAATTACAATCATCACACTGCGGGCATGCACTGGGGAGAGGGTTGAGATGAACTAAAAATGAACAAAAGACTCTACTTCTACACTTACTCTAACTCTAACTTACTTTCTCCCTTCCTGTGTGTCCAAATGTGTATTTATAGGCTTACATAGGAGTCACGATATCATGTATCTGATATTGTTGTCCAAGTCATGATATTGCGTACCCGATATCGAGGGTCCGATATCAAGGGTCTGATATCAAGGGTTTGATATTAGGGGTCCGATATCAAGGGTTTGATATCAAGGGTTCGATATTAGGGGTCCGATATTAGCACCTGACAAACCATGATTCGTCAACTACATAATTATCTTTGTCATAAAACATAACTTTTTTAAATAAAAAATGATTGATAATGAGAGCTACATCACCTTGACCAATATTATGATTAGTAAATAATATTATAGAATCATGAAGAATACTATTACTAGCTATGACTCTATCTAAATTAGAAATATTAATCTCTTGAAGAGGAAAATTAGGAACTAAATGTTGTGTGCAAAGAAATGCATTGATAACCTTTGTTTGAAGTCTATTAATAAGATCTTAAGCATTTCATGAAAAGATTAACATAGGATAGAGGGCAAGGAGGCCCCTACCTTATCACTAGAATCAACATTCTTAAAAGAAATTATCTCCATATATTGACCCTTCTTCTTCTCGTTATTTTGGGTTTTCAAACAATATTCTTATCATAATTCATGTCTCATTTGATAGAACTCTTGATTTAATAGCTCTAAGTTATGGATTTGTTTCCAGAGGGCAATGCTGAATTATAAAGTTCTAAACTATATTTCTTAGGAGTAAATATTGTGACCTCCATTTGAGAATCATAGAACTTAGAAAGGGCAGGCAAGATGAATAAGTTCCCCAAATCAAAAATTCATCAACACAAAGCACACACCAATTTTACATGGTTCCCCAACTTGGGTACTTTGCACTCAGAGGGTCAATTGCTTGCACACCTCCAGACTTTGTTTCTTTTAAAATGTGGTTTGAAGGGTATCACACCTTGTGCAAGCTCTAAGCTTCACTATGGAGTGATTCATCGCTGCAAATTTACTCAACCTTGTAAGGTCCTGACAAGCTTAGAATGTAATTTCTAGGATCCCACAACCTTTACAAATTAAGCTCCACTTTAGAGTATTGTGACGTTGCACCAACCACTCAACCCAGCTAGGTCTTGACAAGCTCAATCACAATGTCTTCTCGCAAGAAGCACATCAAAGCTTCGCAGGGTAACAAGAATAGAAACAAAATCACAAGGAAAGTATGTAACTAATTTACGGATCCTTGACATTGAGGCATAGTCCAATCACACTCAATACAATAGCATAGATGATATGACAATGAAGTATAATACACAAGCAAATGAAATGATAAATTAGGTACACAAGTACAGTATGTAATCATTACTTTGATAGTGATAATTCATGCATAACATTTGCACAAAACCCAAGATAATGAAGTCTTCTTATAGCCTTGAAGTTTCTAAAAACACTTCGGAATTCATACAATGGCTATCTAACAGCTAGGGAAGATGTCTTCTTCAAGATTGCAACATCTCTCTACATCAGACTTCTATTTAGGAGAGACGTCTTCTTTGATATTAGGATGTTTCTATTTAGGGGGAATGTCTCTTCCTCATGGGAGAACTTTTCTCTTGAAAGGAGATGTCTTCTCTAGAATTTCTCAGCTTTGGCCAAGATGTCTTCCCATCTTTTGAACTTTGCTTCCTAAAGATTTCTCTTGTTGATTTGAACTCTTAGAGCATCTTGATTTTGCCATAGTCTCTTTCTTTGCCCTTGCTCCCACTTTTCTAATGAAATCCTTGTCCAAGCTCTCTTGAGTTCTTATAGTTCTCACTTTGACATCTTGATGTAGTTCTCATTCTTTGAGTCTTCATTCATGTTCAGCAAATCCTTGTTGTCTTCACTTTGACATCTCTTTGTAAATGTCATCTCATCTCTTGAGCTCTCCTTCATGCCCTGCAAAAGCATCACACTCCACAACATTCTACATTCTCCACTTTCTTTAAGGTTTTGACATACCAAAAGGTCAACATTATCTTCTCATGTTAGATTATGGTGGTTATCTCATTGTCTTATTAAGTAATAGATTACTAGTTTGAGTTACACTTGAGATCTTGGAACCTCCAAGTCATGGGTTCGATTTTGGTAGGCAATGTTGAGTTATAAAGGTCTATTTGTAATATATATCTTGAGATGTACCTATGTTTCAATTATTTCAAGTTCCAACATACTTGAGGTTTTGTATGGAGATCCTTTATGAGTGCAATACCTCTATTTTGCTATCCATCTAAAACTTCTAATGAGTGGCAAGGTACCCCTACGCTCAACCATACGAATATGAGCATTTCACGCATGATCCGGTCGAATTCCAAGGACTAAGTGCTTATGCAGCCTTGTGGAACAAGGATGGGTTGATTGATTGTTATCTTCCCAAGCTTACCTATATGTCACGATTGTATGGTTAAGTAATCTTGAGGCATATGATTTTTATAACTTTTATGTTTCCATGTCCTACTCTAGTAGGGAAGGAGAGAGGTAACTAAGTGACTAATTTAACTTAACTAATCATTAACTAAGTTCTAACTAATCCTACACCAGCATCCATTCCCACTTGCTGTACACATCTTGAACCAGTGCAACACTATTAGGATTACCAAACACTAATCATTACTAGGTTACCAAGCGTTACACGCATGCTCAAAGTGGTTGTGCTTGTGTAATTTAACGATTTGCTTAATTGATCAAAATAAATTGTTGTGCTAATAATAGAAATGCAAAGTGCATAAAATAAAATAAATGCATAAGAAAATAAAATAAAAGAGATGTGTAAGAAAACAAATCTCAAGTGCTGCAAGGATGAATCCAAGAGCTCGTCTTTATTGTTGTACACAAGGTATGCTCAAGTACACAATACTCGAATAAAGATCTGTCCATACTTAGACCTCCTATTGCGAGCACTTGGAAAATACTTTAACTTTCAAACAAATTAAAAAAGATTCACTACTTGACTGCTAAAAGACTTCTTTTCAATTATGTACCTGGGCACTGTATTTATAGGCTTGGGAGCAACTACTCTAATAATTAGAGTAACCACTCTAATAATTAGAATAACTGCTAGAGTACCCACTCTAATATTTAGAGTAACTACTCTCATCAACTTCGAATGATATTTTCATTTACCCAACAAATGTTGAATAAGATGTCTTGTTTGCAACATGGAAGCTACATTCATCTATTCTTTTTTAACTTGTCCCCTTGCTCATAGCTCTTGGACTTGGTGTAGTAGGTATTTATATAGTTTTCAACCAAGACTAAATAAAATTTTATTTGGTGACACTCAAGGATTTATGCTTCATACTAGGCATTGCTTTTATCCTCTTATTCTTTATGCCATCTAGAAGTTTTGATATAATGTGGTTTTTCACAAAGATTCTCTAGCTAATTTTGTTCCATTGTCAGTTCAAGGTGGCATCATTCAATAGTTGATGCTTTAGCTAAATTCCTAAATGTTATTTTATTTAGTTTTTTTTATTAACAAGAAGCCTTTAGTAGGAAGTGAAAGCCCATTTAGGCAATTTTAAATGAGGGCAAGGTCTGATATTTTTCCTACACCTTGAGAGAAGATCTTTTTAGAATTAAAAGTCATCTCCAAAACCATTGGGCCTTTCCTTTTTGTTGTTTTGGAGTTTCTCCTCTCTTCTATGCTTTTGTACTCTAAATTTTTACTTTTAATATATTTATATTTTAGGGTCTCACATGCACACTTGAGGTGTTAGTGTATTGTCTTGTAAACCATGAGGTGTTAGCTTAGTGATAAAACTCTTGATTTGGAAGCTCCAAGTTATGGATTCAATTTTGGTGGGTGATGTTAAGCTGTAGTCTAATTAAATTGTATGTCTTGGAAGTAGATATTGTTAAAAAAAAAAGTTTTGGATTTTGATAACACTTCCACACCCCCATAGTTAAGGCTTTGGCACAACTTGCTATTGTTACCTCAAATCCTTTTGTTATTATAAATTCAAGTACAAATGTTGAAAGTGATGTAAACATTGTTAGCATAGGGGCCAACTTCCCAACTAACTATTAATTTTTCTCTTTTTGATTTTTCAAAGATAGGTATACTTAAACAAACATCCCCAAAACCATTGGGCCTTTTCTTTTCATTGTTATTTTTGGAGATTCTTTGTTATTAAAGGAATATGTTGTATTCTTTTTAGGATGTACTTTGTTTTTTTATTCTTAATATACTTTTATCTTTGGGTATACCTATAGTAAAATTTAATTTTTAAAGTTTCATTATGTTTGAAGACCAACACCCCCTTAAAATAAATGAAAAGCAACATAGAGTAAGATTGAAACATGGTGTGTCCCTTGAAACAATGGTGTGTTAGCCTACTAATAAGGAGGTGTTAGAACCTGAAATAAGTGAAACATAGGTACACTCCAAGATATATAGTCCAATTATAACTTTCTATACCTCACCATTGCCCACCGAAATCAAACCCATGACTTGGAGCTTCCAAATCAAACGTCTTACCACTAAACTAACACCTTGTTGTTTCTATGGACAATGTTCAATTATAAAGTTCTAATTTGATTATATATCTTGGGAGTAAATATTATTATAAATTGTTTCTAAACCCCACCCACCCCACCCCTAACTTGTTATATTAGAATAAAGAGCTACCCAAAATTTAGTATTAATTGTGAATAATGAAAAGTACGCCATAGAGTCACTCTTATGTGATTAAGATGTAGCTACGATGATGGATAAGACGATATGATTTGGGATCCATATCCCCATACTTATACGCTTGTCACTAAAGTTACAGCTCAATTGGAAATAACCCAAATCAAGTTGTGAAAGTCATTAAGGCATGTGGGTTCCTATGATATTTGTACTAAATTGCTAGATCCTATTAGAATTCTTTAATTTAAGATAGTTTTAAATTTTTACAGTCCAGATCATGACCTGGTTGGTTGATACCATCCTAGGATCTCTCACGAGAACTATTGGGTTCAATGCCAAGCACCAGCAGAGGTATGACTTCAACGCATTGATTAAGTAATCAAGTATTTTCTTTCATAAAAATAAAATAAAATAAAAAAACATTATTTATAATAGAAGGGGACGTTAAACCCGTGGCATCAAGAAGACTTCAAAAGGACGAGGACGGACGCTATATCTGGCATTCATTCAAACATAAAGAATACATGTCCATCTGCCTGACTGAAATTAGCATTTACTAACGGAATCCTGAAAAAAGTAATTTTCAAAGAAAGAGAAAACCCATTTCGGTAAGGTTTAGGGTTTATATTCTACTAGACCATCCTGCTTCGGCGAAGCAGAATCATTGATCTGGACGAGATTCTTGGAATTGTAACATGGCAGCTCCTCAGTTTCCAGACAAGAATGAGGTATTGTTATTAGCGTTTTCGTTACGATTTAGGGGTTTCCCCCCCGTTTTTTTAATTCTTTCAGCGCTTCTCCATGGTAACATCGTTTTGTATAAGCTTGAAAATCTTGGAACACTTTTGGAATCCACTGCAATATTCGAAGTAAGCAACTTGATATTTAGTTTTATTTGATTGCAGATGTTTGCCCTTGCGCAACAGGAAATGGAGCATCGTGTTGAACTTTATAACAAGTAGCTTGCTATCTTCTATAACTTTCAACTAATCTTTTTATTTTTTTTAAGAAATGGAGTAATCAGCTAATCGTGATTTCAACATTGTTTGCTTTCCGCTTTTATGCCTTCTGCGATTCGGCATCGTACGGCAAAAAACAATCTATGCAGACATCTATATAGTTCCTTCCATCTCATTTCTCACTACTGCTAGATCATGAATGTAGAAAAGACTCGAAACTGATAGGAATTCATTCTGTAGAAAACAAGGAATTTTAGAATACGTTTATGCAAAATAGGTAGATCCTACCGACATTACATTAAACACAGTAATTCCAACTGGAATGACGTTACCATACTGGTTTTAGTGATTCTCTATCGATCCTCGATCATCGTTAAAGTTGGGAATTAAGAAGGGCCTGAAAAACCCTAATCTGAATTTGGATTCTGCCTCAGAAATTAAAAAAATGTTAATTTTTAGGAGGTGAGTGTTCTATTGACGCTGTCTTAAGAAAGGAGTGCCTTTTTAAGTTAAGAGTCATTAAGGCATGTGGGTTCTGGATTGCATTAATGAAAAATGTTCATGTAATCCCTGTTACATGAATGATTTTGTGAACCTTTTAATGAATACAGGCTTGCCTGGTTAGCATATTTGACGCACTGTTAAGTTGATAAAATCTCTTTCTTGTTTGCCTCTGGTGGCATGAATGACACTACAGTTAAAATAGAGTATTATTTTAAATGAGCATGATGAAATCAGGAAGCATTAAAAAAAGTACCAAACATGAGGTTTAATTTGCGATCTGAACAAATTGGTCAAATGTAGCTCTGCTACGGAATCTGCACAGAGGTAAAACCATATAACGTTTCTTATGCTTGAAAGGATGCATCATAAGCTAACTCGATAAGTAATCGGAATGTGAAAAAGATACCTATCGTATTTCATGTTTTTCTTTTTAAAATAATTAATAATAGTTTGTTGGTTGTGTCTTGAAATCTACTGATGTTATTTTCTATATTTTTTTCTTTGCAGGATAACACATAATTGCTTTGAAAAATGTATTGATAAAAGGTAATTAGTATGTGTTAATGTTCGATAGTATTTATCTTGATTGAAAAGGCATATTAGACTTTAATGCATAAATGTTTTGGTTGACTAGCTGTCCGTCAGGTAATAATTTCCGTGTTCATTTAGTTTAATTGACAATGACATCTGTCAACTTTATTAAACTAGTATATGTTTTGTATTGATGCATATCAAGTAATTAAATCTTCAGATTATCTGTTACTACATGATTAACATTATTAGTAGGAGAAGCCATCTAAAATGAAAAAGAGAGGAATAAATTGGTAAGAATCTCACATGAAATATGGTAAGCTTACGGAATCTGTTCAAGTAGCTTGACAAGATGGCTTCATTTGCACTTTTCAAGCTTGGATGCAAAGCTGAGCCCAGAAAATGAGAGACAACATAAGTTCGAAGTTGCATGTTAAAGGCAAATAAACATCCTGCATTTTTAAAACAAAGATTTTAGCTAAGCACTCGCAAAGATTTCTAGTAGCGTTGCTCTAATAAATGGACCAAAAATTTTGAGTTGATGAAGTTGGAGTCTGGCCAAGCATTAATGCAGCTGGTTCTCTCTTGTTAGTGTGAAAGAATGAATTTTGAACTCATTTGTAGACTTTTTTAGCCCCTTAAATAATAAGTTTAAATAGATTCTTTTTTCTTTATTATTCCCCTGTTTTTTAAAGTTATGGAAGGAAATTGGGTTCACTTTCTTTGCAAGTAATCTTTGAAGTCTGTTTTACTCTTTTCAGATTCAAGGAATCAGATCTGAATCTTGGTGAAACGAGTTGTGTTGATCGATGTGTTAACAAATATTTCCAGGTATGCTAAGTGAATTAAGTTTATATATACCTGAGCATTACATGAAGAATGCGTATCATTGCAAAAATAACTTGCCCATATAATGTCCTATCAAAAGTTGTTCCCATACCAGTTGACTTCAGGAACTATCTGATATCCAAATCTCATAGCTTTAGGCCATGACAGATGGTGCACAGTTGACATGGCAATATTCGATCTTCACATTCGAATATCCTGATTCCTAATCAAACTGAAAGGAATTTAGTTTTCTGTGCTCTAATTTTTCTAACCAACCCTAACTTAAAGTTTTAAAAATGGAGAGAAGAATCATGCTCTTAGAAATTTTTATAAAAATTTCTCTGTTATAAGATTATACGACAACATGCATGTGGCCTCATAATGAAATAATTTTAGGTAGGGATGAGAATGATGAAAATTTGTAGCTCATTGTAAGATATTTCTGCAATGATGGAATGCTAAGAAAAAGCACTGCATCTGTATTTGCTGTCTATGCTCTAGTTTCTGAACACTAAGATTGGTTTGGGTTGACTTGGTGTAAATTTTTTGCATACGTGAAATGTCTACAAGCTGCACCCAATTTATCCATTGAGACCTTGGTTTTTTTGTTGTTTAAAATGAGATTCCAAAAATAGAAAAACTTATTTGGAGACAGTTGCTTCTTGAGAATCCTTTTGGTTGATCCAATGATTCAGGCTTTAAAATTCAATGGGTTCGGACCTAGTAAATGATTGGGTGAAGCTCAATATATTGGCAGATGGGCAAACAGTCAAACATATATTGTCCTCAAGTTGTATCTCATTTACTAATTATTTTCAGATATCAATGAACATGGAGCTGATCTTCCCTGAAGTATTATCATTGAATGCCCAGCCAATAGGCTGGGGTGGAAATCCTGTCTAGTGTTCCAAACATCAATTTTCAGAGACTTAAAGCACTGTTTTCCAATTTCCATGAACTAGCATAAGGGCTGTTTAAGTGAAGAGAAACCAATAACTTGTTTCTGATTGATATATCTGTTTTTATGTATTCTTAGTTGTTTCTTAATCTGCTTTATGTTCATGTCGGCTACATAAGTTCTCTTTTGC
Source organism: Gnetum montanum (assembly GCA_015680685.1). Taxonomy (NCBI): domain Eukaryota; kingdom Viridiplantae; phylum Streptophyta; class Gnetopsida; order Gnetales; family Gnetaceae; genus Gnetum; species Gnetum montanum. The sequence continues at coordinate 890,106 of MNCI01025116.1, read as the reverse complement.
CATTTGCTTCTATGAAGAGCTAGATCTTTGTCTATTTGCAATTTGTTCAATTCATCTTTAATTGTTTTTCCCCATGTTTTTTTTGGTCTTCCTTTCAGTGGCTTTTCTGGAACAGTGAGGTAGCAACCATTTTCAATAGGCTTAATATATGATCTTCTTGGTATATGCTTAAACCATCTAAAACCCATTCTTGTAGCTTATCTGAAATAGAAGCAACTTCAAGTCTTCTTCTAATGTTTGGATTGTGCAGTTTATCTTTTATTGTAACATTCAACATCTATCCAAGCCTTTGTATTTTTGTCACATTGATTTGTTGTCCATGTCTCTTTTGTACTAAGCAACATTCAGCACCATATAAGATAGCAGATCTGATGACTGACCTATAAAATTGTCCCTCTAGTTTTATTGGAATTTTTTTATTTCATAGAATACCATTAGCCTATCTTCATTTTGACCATGATGCCTCAATCTTATTTCTTATATCCTTATCAATGTTATCATTTGATTGGAACATTTATCCTAGGTAACAGAATTGTCTGCAGTGAGGGACTTTTTAGCCTTGAATTGTCACTTCTACCAAACCACTGTTTATGCTGTTATTGAAATTGCATTTCATATATTTTCTGTCTTAATTTTATTGATTTCTAAGGCTTTGGATTATAGAGCATGTTTCTACTTTTCCATTTTAGAAGCAATATTTTAGTGAGTTGTGTTCACCAAAACAATATCATTTGCATATAGCATATACCAAGAGATTTCATCGTGTATTTCTTGTGTTAATTCATTGATAACAATAGTAAATAAGTATTGATAAGTGTAGACTTTTGATGTAGACCTGTTGTGACTGGAAATTTGATGTGATTCCAAAAGCTGTTCTAATTTTAGTAGAAGCTCATTCATACATATCTTGAATTACTTTAATATATTTATCAGGTATGTTTTACCTTTGCAGGGCATATCAAATAATATCTCTAAGCATTCTATTAAATGCTTTTTTTGAAGTGAAGGAAGATCATATGTAGATTGTCTCTGCTGAATGAATTTCTCCATTAAATATTGTATCAACAAAATAGCCTTTATAGTAGATCTCCTTTGCATAAGTTTAAATTGATTTAAGTTTGAGATGCTGTTCTATGACTGTCTTGTATTGCTCATTAGCTTGATTTTTAGTTTACACAATTTTGCACATCTTCTTTATTCTTGTAAATTGGAACAACAATGTTTTTTCTCCAATTTTTATCCATTTCTTCATCCTTTTAAATTTTGTTAAATAATTGTGTGAGCATAACTTCTGCATGTCCCAATGCTTTCAAAGCTTGTATAGGAATGTTATCTAGGTGAACAGCTTTTCCATTTTTCAGTTTACATAAAGCTGTCTTCCCTCAAAAATGAAAGTTCATTAATGAAACTAAAATTTGGTTCTTTTTGTGCAATGTTTTCTTTTGGAAATTCTTCATTTAATAAATCTTGAAAATCTGTATTCGTGCATGCTGGAATTAAATATTCATTATCCTATTATCATAGCGTTATTGCATGTTGTTGGAGCTAGCTCTCTAAGTTCTTTTAACATTCTTGTTGATTCAAAGCTAAAACTGTATTTTTTTCTGCAATTTATTATGTATCTTCTGACTGTTTTGTCTGATGTCAATTCAACATATAGAATCAATTATGTCTAGTTTCTACATTTAATGCTTTTGGAATGCCAGTTTTATGCTCTATACGACTCTGCAACTCAAATTATAATTGGTGTTTGAGATTATCATAATTTCATAAGTTATGAATTATTGATTCAGTGTTCTTTGGAAGCATTAACATGTAATATAGGTTAAAATGAGTCGTAATTTTTAATTCCATTTTAACATAACAGTTTCTTTTTATAATGCTTCATTTTCCACTAAATGGGTGTTTCATAGTAATATATACAGCACACAGTCAAAGTGGCGCTATTTACTTCTATTTATTTTGTTGGTGATCGCTGACGACACATTTTTAATTAATTGCTTGCAGATTACTAATATGGTTGGACAGTTGCTTGGCTCCGGATCCTCTTGAGATTGTTCGTTATTTTTATTGAAATTGGTTCACCAAAATTTTTGTGGCGCACACGTAATTTATTTGAGTGATGGGGAGGTATTTGTCATGACCTTCTTGCAAATATAATATACCAGTGAACAAACTTTTAACACGATGGGATATCTGAAAATGTATGCTTACAGTGCTTCTTATTTTGGAAATGTCCAGTTTGAAAAACTGACGTGTATGCTATTGGTTTTGAATGAGGATACTGAACAGTGATGTCTCAAGATATAATAAACAATCATCCTCTTTTCTTTTTATGTTTTTTTAAGAAAAGAAACAAGTCATTTTAAAGAATTTATTCATAACTTATTAGTTAAGGTGCGTAAAATGAGGTGTGTGATTTGTTTTCCAAGACACGTGGTTTGATCATTATAGTTTGCTATTAAGGTATACAACCATCATCATATCTTTCCCTTTCCCTTGGCCCAATAAAATGGGTTGGCTGTATTAAGGTGTACAACCATTTTGCACAAAATAGGCTTTTAAGATACATAATTATAATATTAAAAAATGTTAAAATTGAATTAATCTATTAAATATTAAAATACTTTATTGGGTTTTGTTATAATGATATTGATTTTCGTAGTTTTGTTAGATTATGACATTGATTTTCATGGCTATGATGTTGTTCATGTAATGTTAGATAATTCAAGATGAGCATTGGTGTTTATGCTAGCCACTAATCTTCATGGTGTTGCTATTTGAAATTCCCAAGTTGCATTTATTCACAACTTTGAAAATGGACCAAAATTGAATTGGTATCAAGAATCTTTCTAACTTGATAAGTTTTCATTCATTGTATGATCTTGAAATTTGATGTAGATTGAATTGTTCAATTGTAAACTAGATGGCCTAAGTATGGCATAAGTTGTTTGTCAAATTAGACAACTTAATTGTAAAAATACCTTATTGATTAATAAGTAGCGAGTATACTTTATGTTCAACCATACGAATCACAGGTGTGCATTGATTTTATCAAATTTTGTAGACTTAGTTCCTAAGTTTGCTCATAGTTTTAGATTGTGAATTAAGGAATCATGTAATCATTGTCTTTCTAATTCACATTTGTGCTATCTATGCATATGGTTAAATGCGAGTTAAGGCTTATGATATTTATTTTTGATGGTATTTTTTTATATATTTTCTCTTAATAGCTAGATAAGTAAATGAAGGCTTAATAACTAACTATTCAACTAATTAGCTATTCTAATGACTAAATATCTTAACATGAGTAGGTTTTTTCAGTTTTCGTACTATTGGGATTACCAAGTGTAGCATGTTATGATTAAAGTGGTTGTACTTATGTGTTCATGATTAAGTGCATGAATTAGTTAAGATTGAAAGCAAAGTGCATTGAAAGTAGAGGGTAAATAAGAGAGGTTAAACTAATTCAAGTGCTACAATGAATGTTAGAAATCTCGTCTTTATTACTTGATATTTGAATAAAGATTTGTACAATCTCTTGAATAAAGATTCGAAGGTAAATATTCTAACTCTAGAGGAATCAAATTGTAAAAGCTTTGCTACGCTATGGACTTAAAGTGCCATAAATGGGGTTGGTGTATGCATTTATATAGGCTTTACCTACATTAGTGTCAATGCATTTGCGTTGACAAAGATATGTTGATGGGGTTACATTGACACATGTTTGTTGACGCAACCTGTATACATGACACTTCATCATAACTCCATGATTAATTGAAAACTCGTCCTTGAGTGAACAAAAATAGGGTCAAGCTTTTTACAAAATTTGGGGAAGTATAGAATTTATTAACTTAAAAAAAAAACAAACAAACTTTGAGTGCTAGATTGTAGAGGATTACAAAATTGATATCCATGACAACAAAATTAGACACTTTTACAAAATTCAAGTAGGTATGCTTGAGTTGTTGAAGACAAAGAAAATTGTCAAATAGTGCCTAGAGGTGGAGGCTTTTGTGACGTTGAAGGTCCTTCGTCAAGTTTTAACACTTGTGTTGGTGGAGGTGGTTGAGGCTGGCCTAATGCTATTGGAGGAAGTCTGAAAGCATCTAGTAGCACTTTTGTCTTCTCTTCCTTGCTTAGTAGGTTGTATGGAGTTCACGTGGCTTCACTGATATGACTTGGTGCAAGGATATCCCACAGGCACAACATTGCAAGGAACAACTCCTTAGCATTGACAAATTATGCTACGAATTGTTTGTGTTCATTATCAAACATCTTCACTAAGTTTTGCAACTCATAGCAATTGTTCATCTTTTTGGCAAGGTTCTCAACAACAAATCGTTGGTTAGTGAATTTGCTCTTGAGAACTTCAAGCTTGGCATTGGCTATCTCCAACTACTACTTGGTCTCTTTGTGATGCTTAAATTCCACCTCGTACAAGGGTAGGAACTGGCCACCTACTTCTCCAATTCGATTCTTGATCTCCCTACTATCACCATTGCCAAGTTTGCATAACAAAGGTTAGCAAGCTCCATGTACTCCATCATCTCCTTAATTTGCAATTCCTTTAGGTAGATTTTTGCCTTGATGTATACATTTAAGTCATTAAAGATAGGTTGCCACATGTTGCCTCTTTGTTGAAGTTGCCAGAGGATCTCATTCATATTCATCTTGGCCAATATGATTTCTTTTTTATTCACATCTTTGAGGAGCCCGACGTGGTCCCTATAATGATTTTTGCATTGCTCGAATTTCAGGACCTCATTCTTCCAGGCGGCTACCTCAATGGTCGTTTTCTAATGAAGTACTTGGACTTCCTTCATAGAGAGATTTCTATTCTCTGCTGCCAACCTTCTTAACTCAAGATTCACCTTGGCTAGATGCTCTTGCTATTGTCAAACAAATTCAACCATCTAGTCCTTTTGTTGTTCAATATTTTATAGGTGATGAAGATCCTTGGTGAGGACCAAGCTCTCTTTGTGGACTTGTGACAAGTCTTTGACAATGTTAAATGCCATGACCTTCAACAAGGATGCATCAAAGACCATCACCTCCTTTGCATTCTCAACCTTATTTTGTACTAAAGTTGTTAGAAAGCTTCATTCCTTGTGAGTTTTAGGTTGAGAATGGCGGGGTCAAAGAGATGGGTCTACAGCTTCACAACCTTGGCAACCAACTGTTCATTCTCTGTGGTAGCTACCTTTAGTTGGGCGTTAATTGTAGTGCCTAAAAAATTCGATGTTAGAACTTAAAAGATTTCAGCATGGAATAGTTTTGACCTCAAATCCACTAGCCTCACAAAGAAGAATCTAAAGCGGCTTGGATAGTCTTGTTGATCACCCAGGAACTTAAAGGTCTATTATTGATGTGTGAAATAAAAATTACAAGCATATGATTTAAGTGTAGAGAAATGTAAAATAAAATGTGGTGAACAAATAAAAATGCAAACTTGCATTAGAATGATGAAAAATTTATAGAAACAAAGTTTAGAGAATATACGTTTTTGAAATTTTAATGCCCAAAAGCTCAAGGGAGAATGCTTGGAACCCAATATAGTTAGTAGGATGTGTTTTGTAGTCGGATTTGTCCACGAGAATCCCATATAGTTTGCCCTTTGAACTTGCCACTATTTTCTTTGTTATTGTGATCTACACTTCAGGAAAAAAGGTTGTGGACTTTGGAAATCTGCACTACTCTAAAATTCTCCAATTCAACCGAATGCAAAATGATCCAAAAGTCCTTTTGATGAAGCAAATCCTCATTTTAATAGATCAATGGGTCCTAATTTGTGGTTAATAACTTTTTCCGTGATTATTGATAGATTTCTAGTGAATTTTGGTGTGTTTAGGGAATATTTTGACACTGTATGAGAAAATTTAGCTAATTTTTTCTTTTTATACACTCTTCTTTAAGCTACCTAGTGTATGAGACTGGAATACATAGCATATGCGATTAAAACCCAAATCTTGTATGTTGCTTTTGTAGGTTGCCTAGCATGTGGGACTATAATGCTTAGCCCGTGGGTTGAAAAATACCAAATTTTGTGGCCTTCAAAGCACTTTCAACCCTCAAAAAGCTGGATATGAGAAATTTATAGCTTTCGCAAGCTAGAAGATAAGGCATTTACAACCTATGAGGCATTTTACTTAGCCTTCACAAGCTGGGATGTATGAGATCTACAATGTGTGAGCTACAAATATTATATTTTACATTAAAACACCACCTTACATTCTAGTAACATAGGATCATAATGTTAAATTTTTGGGAAAATAAGGCAATTTTATTTGCCTTTATTTTTCCACCAAATTACAAAGAATTTCGGCTATAAGCTATAATATGAATTTTCTTTGGGGTGTTTCATTGGCCCCTCTTTGTTGATGTTTTGAGGATTAACTTGGGAGACATCAACAAAGAATGAGAAACACCACCATAGGTTCATCACCACCAATGCTCCTTCTTGATGCTCGATTTTGTGGTTCTTGAACAATGTCCAGAAGTGCTTGTGATGGTGAGATAAGGTCATGATTGAATGTTATAGGTTTGAGCTAAGATGAAGGCTATATTTGGTTATTGGAAAATGGTCACATGGGTTAATAAAGAATTTCAAATATTGACATCACAATCATGGTATGGTGGTGATAAACTTGTTGAACAATGTAGTCTTCATGCTTTGTGCTTTGAAGTATTGGTTACATGGTAATGTCTTAAAAGGACCAACAGTCCACTCCAAGGCTTCTTTGGCCATTACGATCCTCCCTTTGTTTGTTTGGAGCTGTTTGATTTGACTTTTAGGCTTTATTAGCCTCTTAGCCTTCTTGGCAATTCTCCCCCCTTTTTTTATTTTAAGAGGTGAAACCGTCATTAGGTTTCATTGCCAAGGTAAAATCTTTTTCTTCTTTCTTGTTGAATAAGATGTGGTATATTTAATGAACTTGATGGTGGAGAATATCAAAAGAGATGTCACATGACCACAATGCATGAATGCTGAACACAAGTCATCATTGTTATTAGGATAAAGAAGGCTATAATTTGGCTATGGGATTATGACTCAAGAGGGATAACATCGTTGATGTGAGGTAAGCACTCTTGGTATAGTGAGACAAGCTGACTAAACCTAATGCATCAAGATCACATGGTAACCTACTACCATGATGAATTGCATCTTTGTGATGACTTTAGGCTTCATCTTGCAAGCACAACTCCAAGAGTACAACCAAACAAGACAAAGAATACATGTGCTTACAACAAATTACCTAAGGCTATATGATACAATTAGTAGGTATAGACCATCATTAGGTTACAACTAGTAGATATAGGTGAAGTCTATATTTTGTTCCATAGAGTTATACAAAGTTTGCAACATCTTTGTAATGCCAAGAAGAGTTATGAGGTCATGCAGGCTTGCTTGTTATAGGTCATAATAGTTGTCAACATTGGTCATCCATCCAAACCTATGAACAAAAGGTAAACCATAGTAAACATATGAATGTTTAGATGTAATCAAGGTCATGCAAAGGCTTTCATGTTGCCATGCAAGAATTTAATGATGTCTTGGGCAAATCGAAATTCTAGTGAGGAACTTGGTTTTTAGTGTTTTCTCCTCACTATTGTAGTTCATAATGGGGAATTCGACTAAGGAACACTTCGTGATGTTTATGGCTTCAAGGTCAATCATAATTTGACTACTTTAGGATATTAAGGCTATATAGTAGAATGGCTTCAAGACTCAAGGTTTAGATATTCAAGGTTAACTTGGTCTAATAACATTACAAGAGGAGGTCTATTTAGGCTTTAAGGCTAGTTGAATTTGCTTCCATATCCTCCTAGCTCAATCTTGCATGTTAACATAAGCACATTAAGTGGCATCTACATGATAAAATTGTTAAACAATGTTGAAATACTACAAAACATTGTAATGATAAAGCAAGGTAAGAAAAAATAAGCCTAGAACATTGTAAAATAAGGTCAAATAAGGCAAAGTAGGATGGAATAAAATAGGAGGAGATCCAAAGTGCTGCAAAATGACATTAAATGATGTTAGAGGATGCCAAATGATGACAAAAATGAGGTCAAACAAGGTCAAAGGTGGTTGAATATGGTCTATGTAGAAATATTTGTTTTTTAGTTGATTTCCTGGGCAAAATAAAGAAAAATTTGGTAAGAAAAGATCATAAATGATCAAAGTAAGCAAAAATTTAGAAAAAATAGGCTACAATTTGTTAAAATAAGTAAAAGTACAATAAAAATAATTAAAATAGGTCAAAACTTATGTAAATTGATTGTAAACTACTTGAAAGTTGGCTTCTTGTTGGTTAAACATTCAAAAATGCTATAGTCTTGAATCCTTAGTGTGTGGAAACTGTTTCCTTAATGTGTGAGCAATTTGGACTACCATCCTAGTGTGTGAAACCCAAATTCCTAATGTGTGAAGGATGCTTGTTATGTTTGGGGCTTATTTGACTTAGTTTAATCACCTCCAAGCTGCACAGGGTCAGTGTGGGGCTTGTTGAAGTGTATTGGATTGAGAAGTAGCATGTTTGGGTTGAGTTTTTGGCTACAAAACCTTCACATGTTGAGCCCATACATTGGCCAACGTATGGGACTGGTATCCTAGCATATTGAATTGAACCATGTAGTTTCCAAGTGGTTTTGACTTAGTTTCTAGCATTCTCAGGCTCTCATGGTAGCTTCCAAACTCTATTTAAGGGTTTAGGCAACTTATATGATAATTTTGAAGTCATTTTGTACTAGGGAAAAACCTGTTCATGTCCAATCCATTGGTCCATATGTTGGCCAATGTGTGGCACTTATGTTGCTAGCATATAGAGTAGAAGAATTGGTTTGGAGGGGTCCTTTTAACTTACTTTAGGCTATTGTAGGCTTTTGACCTTAGCGCAGTGGCTTGAGGGGTAAGATGACTTGATGTTGAAGTTGGTTTGAGCTAGTAAAAGACTTGCAAGGGACCTACAGACTAGTCCACATGTTGAGTAGCATGTGGGGCTATGGCCCTAGCATATGGGAGATTAATTTTTGATTTTATGGAGTTCCTAGGGTTGGATTTTTTGTTGTACCATGCTTTTAATGTAGCACATAGGTTTCGGTATCAAAAATGGCTATTCTAAGGCTAAAAGAAGTTAAACAAGGATTGTTTTGAAGCTCATATGCTAGCCCATACATTGGCTAGCATATGGAGCATGAAGGCCTAATGTATGAGGTTCAAAATTCATCTTTTCTTGCCTAAAATAGGCTCAAATCATAGTAGGACCTTCCATTTAGGGTTCCCAAGCTTTACTAGTTAAATTTTAAGCCATTTTGAATGCCATAAGCCTGTCAAAAATTCCCACACATCATTCCATGTGCTGGCTAGCATATGGGGTCTATGTGCCCAATGTGTGGAATAGATACTGGTTGATTTTGGGCTCATTTGACTCAATTTTGATGGGTTTCAAGGTCAAAAATGCCTATGCCTAGGGTTTGGTAGTTTGTAGGGTGTTTTTGAGGATATTTTGGACTAAAAAAAGGTTATTTTATGGTCCATACATTGGCTAGTGTATGACACCTACCCTGCTTGCCAGCATATAGAGTTAAGATCTTAGTTTATATTATTCATTTGACCATTTTTTCTCCTTTGGGTCTCTAGGTCAGTGTCTAGGGCTTTGTGCTAAAAATAGCTTTCTTTGGCACCATGGAAAGGCAAAGAAGAATTTTGTTCATGGCTAACATGCTCCTCATACGTTGGCCAACGTATGAGCTTCATGGCCCTAATATTTAAGGCTTAAATTCATCTTTTAAAGGCTGAAAATTGGTACAAAGTTTTGGGTCATCTTATGCCTTGGGCCTTTGAGCTCACACGAGTTGATTTTTAAGTCATTTTGAGGCAAGAAAACTAGTTAAAAGCCTCCCACACACTCCACATATGATGGTTAGCATATGGGATTTGGGCTTTTTGTTTTGAGAGTGGGCTAAGGATTGATCAATTTTGACCTATCTTTTCAGAGCTCTAGGACCACCAATGCTTTCAGCTATGGTTTAAGGTTGGAATTGTCAGTTTTGGAGGTTGTTTGAGGTCATTTAAGAGCTTGGTAAAGTTCACATGCTAGGAAATGTATGAAAATTATGTGTCCAACGTATGGGACAATTAGAAGATTTTTTGGTGGTAAATTTGGCTTATTTCATAGTCTCTAAAAGATCCTATGGTAGCATTTAGACTTTTGGAGAGATTTGGAACTCTATGGACCATCATAAGCCAAGGTTAAAGTGTAAGAATCAAGCCATATAGTTGATGAAGCTTCATACATTACCCCACAAGCTGCCACAACATGTGGGGCTTGCATCCCAAGCATGTGGGCATTCCTTTTGGTTGAATTCCCAACATGTAGGGTATAAAATCCCAGTGTATGAGCAATTTTGGATTGGTTTTAAGCATGTTAGGTCTTTTTAAAAAAATTTTATAACTACAAATGAAGGCTATAAACTACAAGCTAAGCCCCTTTCTAGTTAATTTTCTACAGAGTTTTAGTGTTTCTAGCACTTATGTGTCAGTGCAATTGATGAATCTAGGCCATTCTAACCATGTACACTACGTTTGTTGTCAAAGATAAATTTTTTTGGTCATTCTTCTATGTTCTACATTTTTCCAATTTTTGTAATCTTTATGGTAAAAGGCTACAAGCTAAAACTATAGTAAAAGATAAGGCCACAAAGTAATGTAGTGATATGAAAATTATCAGAACAAGCATCACTAGAAAATTTGATCATCATATGCATGTAAGGACAAGAAAGATAGGTTGTATATCTACTAGTTTGAGACCTTGGTAGGCCATAATCTCACTAGTTTTAGGCCTTGGCGGACTGTGCTGTTGCCAGTTTTAGGCCGTAGTGGGCTATGTCCACACTTGTTTAGTAAGCATGGGATAACATTGAAAGAGCATACAAGGATAAAACAAATAAAAAAAACATGATATAAAATAGAAAAGTGAACAAATGTCTCTTAAAAAAGAAGGGATAAGATGCTTGTGATGTGTTTCTTGCTTGATCCCTGATAAATCAAGGGGCTTCCTTTGTGCAATCTTAGTTTCATCATGTTTCTCATTTAATATGACAATTGGTATATGCTCCCATTAGTCATGTAAAACTATAGAGTTAGTAATCTTATTATCGTTGTTGTTGTTATTACTATTGTTGGTGGCCTCAGCTTGAGTTTTGGGGTTTCCTCATGAAACTCCACCTCTAAACCCTCGGTTAATGTTGACGTTGTTGATAGATGGCGAACATGTACTTTTCCCATGAATGATAATTTCACCACCCTTGTATGATAAGTGGATCTCTTGATGTATAGAAGATGAGATTGCATAAAGCTTAGCCAACCATGGCATTCCTAGGATCAAGTTGAAATTGAGTGTCTCTCCAACTCCTAGGAAGTTAGTGGATGTGGGAAATTGTTCTTTAGCTATGAAATCCAAGGAGATAGAACCTCAAATTGCTACTCATGATCGATTGAATGACTTCAGTGATAAGGTAGTGGTTTCTTGGATATTTTTGATTAAGCCTAGTTTCTTAACAATGGTAAATGGTATCATGTTGATCATTGCCCCATCATCCACATGAACACAATGATACCTGCTAACACATATAGTAATGAGGAGAGGAGTAGATAGCACTTCTTCCTTTTGAGAGTCAATATTCACCTCACTATCATGAAAGTTGAGCATGGGTTGATGCCCATTTTCCCTTAGTGAAGCTTGCTTAATAATAGAGTGGATGAACTCCTTTTTTATCAAGCACGTCTTTGCTCACAGGGATAGAAGTCAACACTTGAGCTAGTGCATCTCTATGAGTAAGAATATTCATGACTAAGTCATATAAGTTCAACGACATGTTTTTTGGCTTAAGGGATCATTTGGATTATTCCATCATTTTAAGGAAATTCTTTCCTTTAGCATGTAATGTTTCAGCCTTGGTGGTGTTGATCTCCTTCATCATTCCTAGGATTTTCAGCTCATGTTTCAAAGTATGTTGCTTGGGCCCCTTGTCCATGGGTGTAGCTAATCTTGGTGTAGGTCTAGGTCGGTTAGCTTGTTTCCAATCCTTTGTTGTTGGCTACCTTTAGTGGGTTTTGTTGTTGATTTGGTGATAGGTTATTTTTATTGCCATTATGATGATAATCTCTTGTTAATTATCAAGTTGTTGACCACTATAGGTAAGCCTTGGTTATGGGTTGTTGGACGTTTGCTAGTTAAAGTTGGAGGAATCCTAATACTGAATAGTTCCCTTACTTTAAGTTGTGATGTTGTTGCCACTAAAAGGGGGCACATATGAAAAAAGGCTTCTTAGGAGCTAAAGGTGGTGGTACCCTGATGAAAAAGGGAGCTTTAGGCTTTATGTTTTGGAGTTGAGGTTGTATCTTGATAACAAATGGTTGCCTAGGAGGGTTAGATCATTTGGTTATTGTGAACAAGGCTATGGTGTAGAAGTTATTATTGGCATTTGGAGAGTTGGACTAATTCAGTACAAGCTCTTCATGGTCAATCATCTTTTGGATGTCATCTTTTAACGCTAGACAAAAATCAATATCATGATTGGCCATTTGATGATAATGAAAAAACCTATCTAGTGTGAAGTGCTTTGGTAAATTTGGATTGTCTTTGGTTACTATTGTTGTATCTCTAGCCATGTCACAAAGATGACTGTACCTCTTCTGATCTTCCTCAAATAGTTTCTTATGTTGTATACGATTATCTTTAAGTAACTATTATAAATGTTTAGAGGGCTTCATAGGCAACTTAGTATACTTAGTCATATACTTTTGCCCAAAGTTTGGTCTTAGTTGATTTCCAGCATAAGAGGTAGAAGGTTGTGATGAGTCAGAAGATGTGTTGTGTGGTGAAGACTTTCTCCTTTCTGCTTGTTTCATACCTTTGGATACTGCAACAATGGTTGTTTGTTATTGCTTAGTTTTATCCTTATTCCTTCTTGTGTGTTGGTTTTTATAAGCCATGTAGACTATATCATTACTAGCCTCAACCATTTTCTTGATGTTCTTAGTTTGTGAAAAGGCTTGGCTCAGCGATCAGGGATCTAAGTAGTAGAGCTTTGACTTGTTGAAGTTATTTATCATTTCCTTGCAAATGGCCAAGAGGTGGATTTCAAAGATAGGTTCTGGAAGCTCATTGAGTGTTGAATTCCATCTTTGAATAAACCTTTGGACTAGTTCAAGTAGCCCCTGCTTCACCTTCATCAGTTGGTCTAGTGTGGTATCTGACTTCAAGTTGTATGTAAAGTGGTTGATGAATTGGTTTATTAAGTCCTTAAGGGAAGAGATGGAACCTCTAGGCAAGGTTTGATACCAATCTAAAGTCTTTTTCTTGAGGCAAATAGGGAAAATGCATAATATTGTATGAGGCTAGGCTTGCAATAATAGACACTAAGAGAGAAAGCTGACTAGATGTGCATTAGAATCTCCTTCACTATTGCATTTGGTGAAGTTTGATATAGGCATGCTTGCAAATAATGTTATTTGGGGAATAGTAGGGCTTATATGATCATCTTGGTAGAAATCCATAACCTTTACTATTTGTGTTATGTTAGCTTTATGCTTCTGTAGCTCTTCGGTAAGGTCTTGGATTATTTGGAAGGCTTGATCCAAGCCTTGAGGCATCCCTATAGGTTGTGGTGTTTGCATTGATGGTTGTGGAGGATGAATGACTTGAGGTTATGAAATTGGGATTAGAATGGATTGAAGTCATCGCGTGACCACTCTCGGGGGTGGATTGAATGAGGAGAAAGAGGTTTGAGTTAGTGCATGATGAGTAAAGGGTGTAAAGGGAATGTGAGAAGCTTGTGAAGCCTGGGATCCTAAAGAGGGCTCCACAGGTATGATGAAAGGATGAGGTGTAGTGGATACCACAAGTGATGATTGCACATAATGAGGTTGGATTGCAAATGACATTGTTAAGAACAAGGATGTGGAATAAGATGTTGATTAAGACTGTGTGCCACTACAATGATTGTTGAGGTGAACATAATAGAGAATAAGGGAGTAGACTAAGAGGCTTGATTTATGGAGGACATGGGAGGTGTGAAGCTGGGGATGGTTATTTGTGGAGCGAAGTGTTGGAAAAGGCTCTTTATGAATGTGTCTAGTTCATACTTCACTTTGAACTCATTTTGGTTTTTTTGGTTTTCATTTGAGCTAATTTCCTCACTCACCTCCTTTAGTTCCACTAGTTGTGCTAGCATACATGTGTGAAATTTCATTATTTTAATATGGTCATAAGGGGAGGGGAATATATTCTTTTTTGTTTTGATGAATGATCTCAAATTGCCATTTACACTCTAATTCTATGCATGGGATAAATAGGCCACCTTGCATCTTAACATAAATGAATTTATAATATTATTCATTGATATTTATCTAAGAGTTGTCTAAGGGATTGTCTACGTTCTACTATGGCAGGATCCTTGGGATCGTAGTTATGGATAGAATCTTGGTTGAAGGCTATTGTGTGTTATGGTGTGAGTTAGAACTGTTGAATGGCGAAAAGACATAAACAAGGTGTTATACCTCGTGATTGGCTAAGTATCTAAGCGGGTGAGAGTCTATATGAGAGCCTCAACATATGAGAATCATAGCATACGAGATAGTCACAATCTATGAGACTATCTTAGAGTATGAGGTAGTCTCAGCATATGAAAGTTTCAATGTATGGAAGTGTACAATCTCAAATACACTGTAATTGTAAAGTAATAATTTTTTAAAAAAATTTTGTTTGAATTTGTTTCTATTGTATGAGAGGGGAAATGGCTAAGAAACTACAAAGTGGGAATGGTGGGAATAGAGATTACAGTATGCATTGCAACTGCAAAGGTAGTGTAAGTAGCTATGGCAATGTTGTATACTGTATTGGGAAAAAATTAAAAATTAATTCAACACTGCAATAAGCATTGGCACAAACACGAGTCAGTTTCATTTTGGATCCCTCTCTTCCAAAATATTTGGAACCTTTTGACCCTCCTCAAAATTAAATAGTTCCTTTCATGTCTCCTTCACCATGGTATACCTATTGGTAAACGGTTAAAATATCTAGGAATTCCCAATCCCAATTGCCCTCTCTGTGGTGGACAAGATGACTTTGTCCATGTGTTTTGGCATTGTCCCTTTGCTCAGCATGTGTGGGAGTTGGCTTCCATAGTTTTTCCTTCATACAAGTTATCTCAAGAGGATGCCATATTCGGCCTTTTAATCTCAAGTTTCAATGAAAAGTTATTAGGCCTACTATTTTATATTATATTTGAAAGCGAAGATGCAATGTTATATTTCAAAGGCCAGATTATTCTAATAAATGTTTGCTCACGAGGTTGGAAAAGTTGTAGATGTTTCGCTTCACATCTCAAGCATCCAAGTTCAATTTGGATAGACATCGGTTGGTTCATCTTTTGCAGCCGTGGAAAAGACTTGTGCATTCCAGTAATCTCTCTGCAAGGAAGCTTTCCCTTTCTATTGTGAGAAGTTACCATTGGAACTTTCTCTATCCTTGAGAGTTTTTTTTTCCTTATCTAATTCTATGTCATTCTATTTTGTAACCAACATGGGTGGACATTTGGTGGTGCCCCAATTTGGGTTTCCTCCTTTAATACTTGTTTATCTATAAGGTTGTTCCCGAGTTTCATGCATAGTGCTCTCAGCTTCCCCTTAACTGATACACTGTTAATATCAATTGAACTTCTTTTCGGGTCCGACACCGCCCCAAAAATTAAAAATTAATTTTTTGTGGTTAAAGATGCAGGGAACTATGGCAACATTGCTTAATGTGGTTGAAAAATTTAGTGTCAAAATCGTGTGAAAACATTCAAAATGATTAAGGTTGTTGCACTTCACACGCTGGGCTTTGGAAAACCCACCACAAAATTTTGCAAGTTGTAGTTCATACGGTGGGCTTTCGTAAAATAGGTTGCAGTCCATACGTTGGGCTCTGGAAAACCCACCACAAAATTTTGCAGGTTGTAGTTCTTGTGCTGGGCTTGGGAAACCGACCACAAAATTTTGCGAGTTGCAGTTCATATTGTGCACTTTGGTGAACACCCACCACAAAATTTTGAAAGATAAAATAACCAATATATTTGCAGGCAACACGGTAGCCTTTAGTAAGGCCCAAGTTTAATTTTGTACAATTAAAAAGTGTAGGTTTGCTGGTAAGCTATACGCTGGGTTTTAGAAAAACCCAACTCCTAACGGAAAAAAATAAAAAGGGCAAAACTAGTTGCAGGCTTTATGCTGGGTTTTAGAAAACACAACACTTGATAAAAAATTCAAAAATCGCAAAACTTGTTGTAGGTTATATGTTGGGCTTTAGGAGAGCTTAGCACTCGGTAGAGAGAAAAAGAAAATTTAGAGCAAGGAAAAGTGATATTAGGCCTTGGGCTTTGGGAAAGTTCAACAACAATTAATAAAGCTTAAACAGGTTAACGGGTACTAAGCTGATTTTGGGAAAAACCCAAAACAATTTTTTGGTTGTAGGTGTAGGCCACACGTTGGGTTTTGAGAAAATATAGCACTAACAGAAAAATTGATATGAATTTTTTTAACTATGAAGTTGAGTGGACGTCCTTCGCTTCAAAAAATTTGGTGCGACACCTTGAAGATTTTAGTGTGGAATAGTTTTAACCCTGGATCCACAGAGCTTTGCAATAAAGTATCTAAAGAATCCTTATTGATCACCCAGGACTTAAATATTCATTACTGATGTGCAAAATAAAAATTATGAGGATATGATCTAGGTGCACAGAAATGTAAAATAGAATGTAGTGAACAAATGAAACTACAAACTTGTATTAGAATGATGGAAAATTTATAGAAACAAAGTTTAGAGAACACAAGTTTTTGAAATTTTAATGCCCAAGAGTTCAAGGAAGAATGCTTGGAAGTGAATATAGTTGGCAAGATGTGTTCTATAGTTGGATTTGTTCATGAGAACCCTGTATAGTCTATCCTTTGAAATCGTCATTGGTTTTCTCTATTACTCTGATTTGAGCTGGGGAAAAATATTGTGGACATTTGAAAATTTTCACTGCTTTGAAAGTCTCTAGTTTACCTGAATGCAAAATGATCCAAAAGTGCTTTGGATGAAGTAAATCATTGTTTAAATAAGCCATTGGATCTTGATTTGTGGCTGATAAATTCTAATATGATCACTAACATATTTTTGGTGAATTTTGATTTGGTTAGGAATCTTTTGGTAGTGTATGAGAAAATTTAGCTAATATTTTGCTTTCATACGCTCTCCCTCACACTATATGGGATTAAAATCCAAATCCTACTTTTATAGGTTGCCCAACGCATTGGACTATAATGCTCAGCATGTGGGCTGAAAAATACCAAATTTTGTGGCCTTCAAAAAACTTTCAACCCTCCCAAACTTGGATACACAAAATCTACAGCCTCTACAAGTTGAAAGATAAGGCATTTATATCTATGAGGCATTTTTCTCAGCCTTCACAAGTTAGGATGTATGAGATCTACAATGTGTGAGTTGCAAATCTCATATTTTACATTAAAATACTACCTTAAATTCTAGTAACACAAGGTCATAATGTTATATTTTTAAGAAAATAAGGTAATTGTATTTACCTTTATTTTTTCATTAAATTACAAAGAATTTTGGCTATAAGCTATAACATTAATTTTCTTTGGGATTATTCATGGGTCCTTTTTTGTTAATGTTTTGAGGATTGACCTGAGAGACATCAACAAAGAATGAGAAACACCACTATGGGTTCATCACCAACGCTCCTTCTCCACGCTTGAGCTTGTAACTATTGAACTATGCCCATAAGTGCTTGCGATGGTGAGATAAGGTCATGACGGAATGTTATAGGTTTGAGCTAAGATAAAGTATCTATTTGGTTATTAGAATGCTCACATAGATTAACAAAGAATTTCAAATGTTGACATCACAGTCATGGTATGGCGCTGACAAACTTGTTGATCAATGTAGTCTTCATGCTTTGTGCTTCAAAGTACTGGTTACTCAGTAATATCTTAGAGGAATCACCATTCTAATCCAAGGCTTTTTTGGTCATTAGGCTCCTCCTTTTATTTGTTTGGAGCTATTTGATTTGACTTTTTGGCTTCATTAACTTCTTGACCTTCTTGGTAATTCTTCTTCCTTCTTTTTTCGAGGGGTGAAGCCTTCATTGGGTTTCATTATCAAGGTCGAATATTTTTCTGCTTTTTCATTGAATGAGATGTGCTACATTCAACAAACTTGATGGTGGAGTATATCGTAGGAGATGTCACATGGTCACATTGCATGAATATCAAACATTGGTCATCATTATTGTTAGGGTAAGGAAGGCCATAATTTTGCTACGCAATTATGACATAAGAGGGGTAATGAAGGTGATGTGAGGCAAGCACTCTTGACACAGTGGGACAAGCTAAATGAACCTCATGCATCAAGGTCACATGGTAACTTACTGCCATGATGAGCCACACCTTTGTGATGAATTTAGGCTTCACCCTACAAGCACAACTCCAAGATTACAACCAAAATAAGGCAAAGAATACATGTGCTTATAACAAATTGCTTAAAGCTATATGATGTAATCAGCAAGTATAGGCCATCATTAAGTTACAACCAGTAGATATAGATGAAGTGTCATAGAGTTATATAGAGTTTGCAGCATCTTCGTAATGCCAAGAAGAGTTATGAGGTCATGCAGGCTTGCTTGTTGTAGGTCACACTAGTAATCAATATCAATCATTCATCCAAACCTATGAACAAAAGGTCAACCGTAATTAACATGTGAATATTAGATGTAATCAAGGTCATGCGAAGGCTTTCCTATTGTCATGTAGGAATTTAATGATGTCTTGGGCAAATCAAGATTTTAGTGAGGAACTTGGTTTTCAGTGTTTTCTCCTCATTGTTGTAGTTCATAATGGGGAATTTAACCAAGGAACCCTCCATGTTGTTTCTAGCTTCAAGGTCAATGGTAATCAAGCTAATTTAGAATATTATGGATGTATAGTAGAATGGCTTCAAGACTCAAGTTTTAGATATTCAAGGTCAACTTGGTCTAACAACATTACAAGAAGGGATCTATTTAGGCTTTAAGACTAGTCAAATTTGCTTGCTTATCCTCCTAGCTTAATCCTACATGTCAACATAAGTACATCAAGTGGCATCTGCATGATAAAATTTTTTAAAAAATATTGAAATACTAGAAAAAACTATAACGATAAAGTAAAGTATGGTAAAATAAGGCTAGAACATGGTAAAACAAGGCCAAATAAGAAAAACTAGGATGGAATGAGGTAGGAGGAGATCCAAAGCACTACAAAATAATATCAAATGATGTTAGAGGATGCCAAATGATGATAAAGATAAGGTCAAACAAGGTTAAATATGGTTGAATACTGTCTAAAGTAGCAATATTTATTTTTTAGTTTATTTCCTAGTCAAAATAAAGCAAGATCTAATGAGAACAAGCCATAAATGGTCAAAGTGAGTAAACATTTAGAAAAAGTAGGCTACAAGTTGTTAAAACAAGTATAATAAAAATAATTAAAATAGGCTAAAACTTGTGTAAACTACTTGAAAGCTAGCTTTTTGTTGGTTAAATATTCAAAAATACTAAAGTCTTGAATCCTTAGCATGTGGAAATTGTTTCCTTAGTGTGTGGGCAGTCTGGATTGCCATTCCAACATGTGGAACCTAAATCCCTAGTGTGTGAAGGAATCTTGTTAAGTTTGGTTCATTTGTTCTACAACATGATCTTGGTGCCTTGGGTGACTTGCTCTTAAAAATTGCTCTTGACTCTTGAATCTCTCTCACTCAAAAGTCTCAAATTTGAAAGAGTTGCAAAAATCCAAAAAGTCCTCAAAATGGTAAAAAATTTGGTTCAAATAGGCTATAAATGCCCTAATTTTTTATTGATACGATTCTACCAACTTTTGCCAAAATTTTGATAAATTCTACAATATTTTTGGTGCTTTTGGTGGCCAAAATTTGTAGTGTATGATACACCAACGTTTTTGACTTTTTGGGCATTGAAATACAATGTATTTGGCACTTTCACCACCCAAAAAAGTATAGCATATTGATCACCAATGTTTTTGACTTTTCTTGCCAAATTTGATGGCACATATGGGCCAAACTCCAGCGTATACACTACCAACGTTTTTGGCTTTTTGCGGCCCAAATTAGGCAATGTATTTACATTTTGAGCCTTCACAAGTTGGCTTAAATGAAATATACAACTTGTGAATTATAAATTTTAGTATAAACATGACAAAATTTTCAAAACTTTGCAAGAACAAGATCATAGGGTAGGATTTTTGATGGAAAAATAAGATAATTTTGTCTGCCTTTAAATTCCTATCAAATTACAGTGTAACTTTTTGGCTATTATTTTTTATGCATAATATAAATTTTCTTTGTGCTGTTTCATTATCCCCTCTTTGTTGATGTTTGGAAGATTGACTTGAGAGACATCAACAAAGAATACAAAATACCAGCACAAATTTATCACTAATGCTTCCTCTCCATACTTCATTTCATAGCTATCAAGCCATGTCAAGGAGTGCACATGATGATGAAATAAGATCATGATAGAAGGTGATGAGTTTACGATGAGATAAAGGCTATATTGGTTATCAAAGAATGGTCACATGGGCTAACAAGGAATTCCAAATGTTATCATCATGGTCATGCTATTGCGGTGACATGTGTACTAGCTGAAAAGGTCTTCATGCTTCATGCTTAAATTGCTAGTTACTTGATGATGCATTAGAAAAACTAGCACTCCATTCTTGGGCTTCTTTGACCACTTGACTCTTTTGTTTTTGAGTTGTTGATTTGATTAGCTTTAGACTAAGTTGGTTTCTTAGCTTTCTTGGCAACTTGCTTTCCCATTTTTCTTTCTTCTTTTTTTAAAAAGAGGAGAAACCTTCATGGGTTTCATGGCCAAGTAATGAGTGGTGAGGTACCCCTACACTCAACTATATGAATACGAGCGTTCACGCGCAATCCGGTCGAACTCTGTGGATAGGCTAGTCATGGTATCTAGATAGTTACACGTTGATCGTAGTTCGTTGTCTTCCCACTTGGATTAGTATTTGCTTTGTCACGTATAGTTTAGTCCAGCGTGAGGCGTATGATGTGATCCTAAATTAGTGCTACTCCTAGAAACAATGGAAAATAATCTTGATTAAACTAATGAGTAATAGGAAATGAAGTCTAAGATAACCTAAGTGTAATGAGCATCTGTTCCTTAATCATCCGTACACATCCTGGACCTCGTGCATGACTACTACTGGGATTACCAAGCATAGATCCTAGGTACGCTACTGGGTTACCAAGTAGTCACACTTAAATGCTCGTGATTAAGTCGTACTCATTCCGCATTTAACAACAGGAATAGTAAATGATGATAAAGAAATATTAACTAAGAAAATAATAAATAATAATAACAATTAACAATAATAATTAAAAAATTAAATCTAAGTGAATGCTGCAATGATGAAGTAATCTTGATCTTTATTTCCAATCATGTGCACGTCCAAGTACGTCACACTCGAATAAAGATGCTGTACAGTTACAAGCATCACACTGTGGACATGCAATGGGAAAATATTCTAACTCCTACAGAAACAAAATGCAAGGGCTTCACTACAACTATCAAAAAGATACCTAGGTGTGGCGGAGGGCCACTTATTTATAGACTAAAAAAGGCTCTGCGTAAACGGGGCCACGTTGACGCATGAAGGGATGCGTCGATGGGGCCACGTTGACACGGCCGCATATACAGGGTCCCATATACGCGGCCTAGTAAATGCATTGACATAATGACACTTCATCATACCCCCACGATTGAATAACAACTTGTCCTCAAGTTAAAGACAGTGAGGAACAAGCTCAATTGAATACATAGTGGATAGGTATGGGATTATTGATCAACTAGAAATTTATTGATGCCGCAGTGGAGAATTAAACAAAATTTTGACACAGACACAAAAGATAAAACTTGTGGAACTCATGGATTTCCCGGTAGTGGTGGCTTCTCCATGGGTGCCTTTCCTTTGTCCTGTGCATCAGGCTTCTGAGATTGATACCATTGAAGAAGCACTTGACGTTTCTCCTCTTCTATTTGAGGATTATGAGCTGTCCATGCTGATGTTCCAATGTTTGATGGAGT
>MNCI01025116.1:845487-865012 GCA_015680685.1 Gnetum montanum | reverse complement strand
TGAGTTAGAATGATGTTTTTTGATTTGATGCTCATAAGAGACCCCTACATCAAATTGGGTACTCCAAACTTCATCTTCATTATCATATAATTTGTTGGTTCTCCAATGAGGTTCCCTACTAGTTGTTGCATTGTCATAGTCTTGTGAGAGAGACATTGTTGTGAACCATGTGTAACTTAATTGAATTGAATTTAATTTCTTTTCTAAAGGATATATCATTAATGCTTGTTACAACGATCTTGTATGATGTAACTAATCTAAAATAACTAGCATGTCCCCGGCAACGGCACCAATGATGAGTGGCGAGGTACCCCTACACTCAACCATACGAATACAAGCGTTCACACGCGATCTGGTCGAACTCCGTGGATAGGCTAGTCATGGTATCTAGATAGTTACACGTTGATCGCAGTTCGCTGTCTTCCCACTTGGACTAGTATTTTCTTTGTCACGTATGGTTTAGTCCAGCGTGAGGCATATGATGTGATCCTAAATTAGTGCTACTCCTAGAGACAATGGAAAATAATCTCGATTAAACTAATGAGTAATGGGAAATTAAGTCTAAGCTAACCTAAGTGCGATGAGCATCCGTTCCTTAATCATCTATACACATCTTGGACCTCATGCATGACTACTACTGGGATTACCAAGCGTGGATCCTAGGTACGCTACTGGTTTACCAAATAGTCACACTTAAATGCTCGTGATTAAGTCGTACTCATTCTGCATTTAACAACAGGAATAGTAAATGATGATAAAGAAATATTAACTAAGAAAATAATAAATAACAATAACAATTAACAATAACAATTATAGGCTAAAATTTCATGGTGTTAGTGTGGGTTATTTCCTTTTTGGCACTTTTAACTTTTCATGTATTATTTTATGAATGAGACTATATATTTGCAAGCATATGAGTAAATGCCAAATAGCTTTCTTTAGGTTGTCAAATTTGGTAGATTTTCTTGTAGAGTAATGAAAGTTGACATAAAAGTTCTCTAGAAATCCAATATCGATACTCCACTAGTAAGAATGTTATCATGAGTTCATAAATTCAAAATTTTCTCTTACAAATTATGCTAGGGCTGTCATAATAATTGCTTAAAGCCTATGTCATTTTCTTTTTTGACTTTCACAATTCATTTTCACTATCATAATGGAACATTTATAGTCTCTTTGCATATCTAAGAGACAATTTTGATGCTAAGTAAAAATGTGCTTAATATTTCAAGAAGAATTTGAAGATTATGTTGAAAAGACCAAGAAATTGCTTGCAATTACTATTGACTAGGACAAACTTATTTTCTATGGTCTTTACAAGTAGGCCATTGTTGGCAAAGTTAATGTTAGTAAATTTCAATCAAACCATTAATTATTCTCATTATTATTTTGGATTCTAGGTTATTATTGTAAGTAGCTTTTAGCAGTTATAATGTGGTAAACTTGTGCTTCTTTATAGAGCTCCAAGCGTTTTGGTTAATATTTGTTAGGCCATCTTGGCATGTTTAGCCTTAGGGAGAGAACAAAATGGGATGCATGGAAGGAAATTGAAGGTTGAAGCTTTTTCTCATTTTCTTTGTTTCTTTTTCACCTATTTTAACTTGTTAATTTTTTATGTTGTAACTAATGAGATGTAGTGTAGAAACATCTCTTCTGATTCCCTTGTGCTTGTCCTTCAAGTTATTTTTATAGGTTTCATGCTTGGAGAATACTTGGATGAGTGTGTTCTATTTTTGTGTGTCTTCTTGTGTTGATTTCTTATGATGAATATTATTGAATGTTTTGGTGTGTTTGGAGGTGTTTTTGGCTCATTTTGATGAGCTTAGGAGGTTCCAAGATCTATGGAAACTTTTTTGGAGGCATTTGGAGGCTCCAGGCATCAAAATGAGTATTTTTATATTTAGAACTTGCAGGATAGATGTCTACCCAGAAAGATAGAGGTTTCACCTTAGAAGTCTAACATAAAATATAGATGTCTATGGAATAGAGTAAACATCTACCAAAAATAGTAGACATCTCACTTGAAAGTAGGACTTTCATAGTAGACATCTAAGCAAAGCTAGAGACATCTAAGTTGGCAAGGGAAAAAGCTCTAGTGTGGTGTTTCGATTGGAAAACATATGAAAGACTTGAGATCCTTGTGGAAAACATCTAGGAAGGTAAATAGAAGGCTTCCTAGGGTTTTGGATCTCTATAATTATGTGTGTACTCATCCATGAGAAAGGAAGAGATCTTATGCAAGGAGAGAGCTTGTATGTAGTAGGTGTGAGAGAAAACACTCTTGAGAGGAGAGAGTTGGGCAAGAGAGATCAAGTAACTACATTGGGTGAGTTTATTAGATGATTATAGCTCCAAGATTAGCTTTTGTTGTGTTGATCTATGTGTTCTATTCTATTGTATCTCACTTGTGAGTTGAGATCTTAGTTTTAGGCTATGGGAGAGATTTCCATTGGCTGTGTCTTGTATTGAGAATAACCATTGTGTGGTTGTAGAGCCTCATGCTATGCAATATCATTTAAGTGTGATAGGTTTTTGGACGCTTGTGGGTTGCATGAGCTTTGTTGTAATCTTTTAATAAATTAATTAAAGATAGCTAGTTTTCTTGTTTTCTAGTAAATAATTTTACCTTTGCATAATATTTGGATTTAGTGCATTGAAGGTGATTTACTTATGGAGTGAACTTGCTTCAACATTATTTGTATAAGCACTTAGAGTATAGTTTTATTGTTGCTTGGATTTGTGGTTGAGGATTTTATTAATTTCAAATGGCATCCAAGAAGAAATAGGTAAAAGCCTTGAATCAGGACATGGAGAGCATGAAATCTGCCTTCCATATGATGGTTTCTTGATTGGATGAAATTAGCATGAAGGTGGATAGACAAGGTGATCCAAGCCATATCTAGACTTGTGGAGGTGAAGAGCATGGAAGTTCAGATGAAGAAGTCTCATAGCTAGATGAAGATGGAGTAGATGAAGAGGAAGGACAATCCAACTATGGGAGTGTAGGAAACCATCAGCCAAGGATTCCAATGGAAGGGAATCCTATTTCTCATATAAGAACTCCAAGGGCTACGATGGTGTTCAATAATTCTTCAAGAAAGCTTGACAAAAAAGATGAAGCCAGGCTTGTGATAGTGTTAATAAATGCTTCAAGACTTTTGTACATAAAGTTGAAGACTTTTAACGATGTAGATGACACCAATGCTTTTACAAGTTGGTTGAAGGTACTTGAGAAGTACTTTTAGTTGGAAGAGGTACCAAATAACTTAATGGTACCTATTGTTGAATCTAGATTAGAAGGTATGACTTCTAGTTGATAGGAAAAGGAGTTCCAATATTATGAAAGATGAAATGCTCAACTTATCAAAGATTGGGATATGATGAAATACAAGTTAAAAAATAAATTTGAATAGTCTCATCAAAGATAAGAAATCATTATAAAGCTGAAATTCCTAAGGCAAGGTGATAAGGATGTCAAAGAATTTGACATCGAATTTTGTAATCTATTCCATCAAGCTAAGGTAAACTAGGAAGAATATGAACAAGTGTCAATCTTTTTAGGAGGTCTAAAAATGACATACTAGCAAGAGTTGTCATTTTATAAGCCACAAAATCTTGATGAGGCTTATGATTTGGCACTAAAAGCTAAGAAGAAATTAGGTGGATTTGAAATAGGAGCAAACAAATGTCTAAGGGGAAGGAGAAGGGATCTAGATTTGATAAGGAATCCAAGTTTAAAGTTGAAGACAAAGAGTATAGCCAAGATAAGAAGACTAAAGGATGTGATAAGAAGGGTAAAATCAAGGACATAAGCAATGGAGGTAAGGGTCAAGGTAGCAGCTCATAAAAAACTTTGTACTTCAAGTGTGGAGAATAGGAACATAAGTAATGGAAATGTCTACTTCACAAGGCATCCAAGGAGAAATATGTGCAAACCATGGAGGTGGAGGAGACATCAACCTAAGCTCCTCATAGAGTAATCCTAATGCTCCAAAAATTCAGGATGTTTCTAAATTAATTTCTTGTGCATTATGGGGAGTGTAAATAGAGGAGATCATCTTGATAGGAAATTGTTGTTTTAGATTGGGTCTAGTCGTTTACTTAGTGGTGAATGAATTCATGTTTTGATTGATGGGGGAGCCCAAGAAAATGTTATTTCTTTTAGGGTAGTTGCTAGATTGGGTTTGCTAACTAATCCTCATTTGAGACCCTATAAGATGCATTGGCTGTCTAAAGATTTTTCCCAACAGGTGAGGAAACAATGTCCTTTGAAATTTAAAATAGGAAGTTTTCATGATGTTTTGAAATGTGATGTGCTTCCAATAGATTGTGCTAATGTAATTCTTGGTAGACCTTGAAATTTTAACACTAGTGCTCAATTTGATGAGTATGAAATATGTGGAGTATTGTTAGACCTAATGGAATCCATGATTTGATTCCTATAATAGTTGAATAAGTGAGGTAGCAAAGCTCACTTAATGTTTTGTTAATCCTTCTAGGAGAGAGGGAATATATTAAGGAACACGATGAAACTAGTTTTGGTTTTGTTTTTATGACAACAGTTGCTACCACCCATGATGATGTGTAGGTTAAGCTTCCTACAAGTGTGCTAGGCTTCAAGGAAAAATTTCCCAAAGGTGTTCAAGAAGAAAGATAAAAGGTTTGATGCAGTGTAGATCAATGAGAAAAGGGGTTCTCAAGCATCTCTTATTGAGTAAGGAAGTGCTCAATACTCAAAAGTTTTAGAAGAGAGAATGAAGAGATTCATCAAAGAGACCAAGAAATCTTCATAATCCAAGATGGTATATGCTACTATTCAAGAAGAGTTCTTACCTCATAAGTTATGGGAGGTAAAATATTAAGGACAAACGAGTGGAAAGGATCAAGGTACTTCTTCAAGAAGGATCAAGAACATCACTAGAGGGTAATATACTCATTTTTTGTGCAATTATTCTATATCTTATGGCAAGGGAAAGAAGATTCTTTGCCAAGTTGAGATTATCTCATGGAAGAGCTAGGAGACTTCTAGCCAAGATATTTTCAAGAATAATTGCTTAGGCAATGAATTTGATGTTCAAGCCATGGGGGAGGATTTAGCTTTTAAGTTGGTACCTCTAGAGTGGGTTGTAGAAGCTATTTATGATTCATTCAAAGAGGATAAACCATTGCACTTGGAGATTCCTATGCAAGATCTTGAAGTTGGAAGCTTTAATGAGATTAGACAACTACATGTTGAAGATCAAGTTAAACCAAAGATGGATAAGAGAAGCTATGAAGAGGTAAGTGAGTATAAGCTTAACCTTGTAGATGGTAGTAATATCTCTTATGTGGAACCTAGTGTATTGGATTCTAGTTTTGCACTTCATCTTGGTAGGGGGTTATTCCATTATGATGATGAACATCATGATCATTATGGTGATTGTGAGGAATTTTTGAGTTATGTTGTGCATGATGGAAGCAATGTAACTTTGGATGCCACTGTTGGTAAGAGCAAGACTAATAATGGTAATTTTCCTAACGATTATTGTTATAGGAGGCATCATTATGAGAAGATCCTCATTAATGCTAATTTGGATATTGACAGTGATGAAATTGGTTCTCATAGTTGTGAAATGAATGGACAACATGAAGGTAATCTACATTGTGATTTTCATGGTAGAGGAAGGATGAGTAAGAGATGTCCCATCACCAAGAAGAAGAATGTTGAATATTTATATAATACTACTTTTCATGTTTCTATTGGCAAAAGCCCATTTGATATGAACTATTAGGTTTGTCCAAATATGGTGGACACTTTGAAGAGCTTTGATGGTGAATCTTAAATTAATGTTGATTTTGTGTAAGAGATTGAGGGATCTTCATGCATAAGTAAAATTAAAGCTTAAGAAGAATATTGAAGAGAGAGTCCTCAAGAGGAATGTGGGCAAGCTAAAGCTTAATTTTAGTATTGGTGACTTGGTTTGGGTGCACTTGAAGAAGAAGTGATTGAGATATGTTAACTTCTCCAAATTGAAAGCTAAGAAGATGGAGCCTTTCAAAATCAAGGCTAAGATCAATGATTATGATTTTGAGATTTATTTACCAAACAATATTGATATGTCTTTTATGTTTAATGTTTTAGATCTTGTGTACTATCATTGACTAGCTAATGAGGAGACCATATAGGGTAGCATTGATGAGTTGAAGGGGACTATTGATTAGTCCAAGCCTTCAATGGAGAGGAAGGTAATCGTACTTAAGCAGAGGGATGCTTCTAGCACTTGAGAAGTCAAGAGGTATGAATAATTGATCCATTGGAAGGATCAATCCACTGATGATGTTGTATGAGGCCATGAGACCAAACTTGTTGAGTGGGAAATCAGTTCTACTCCTATTCCATTTCTCACATGAGTTCACTTTTTGAAGGATAGGAGAGTTGATGTAGGAACACTTCTTATGATTCTCATGTGCTTGTCCTACAAGTTGTTTTTATAGGTTTCATGCTTGGAATAGAGCTGGATAGTGTGCTCTATTTTTGTGTATCTTCATGTGTTGATTTTTTATGATGAAGATTCTTGGATTTTTTGGCATGTTTGAAGGTGCTTTTGGCTCATTTTTTTTTTGAGTTTAGGGTGTTCTAGGATCTATGAGGACTTATTTGAAGGTATTTGGAGGCTCTGGACATCAAAATAAGCATTTTTATTTTTTGCATATGCAAGATAGACATCTACCTAGAAATATTGATATCTCACCTTAGATGTCTAACTTGAAGTATAGAAGTCTATGGACTAGAGTAAGTGTCTACAAAAAATAGTAGATGTCTCATCTAAAAGCAATGATTTCATAGTAGAAGTCTAAGAAAAACTAGAGATTTCTAAGTTGGTGAGGAAAAAAGATCTAATGTGGCATTTCAATTGAAAAACATCTAAAAGACTCTAGATCCTTGTGGGAAATATCTAGGAAGGTAAATAGAAGGATTTTTAGGGTTTTTAATCTCTATAATTATGTATGTACTCATTCATGAGAATGGAAGAGAGCTTATGCATGGAGAGAACTTATATGTAGCAAGAGTGAGAGAAAACACTCTTGAGAGTGAAGAGCTGGAAAAGAGAGATTGGGTGAGCACATTGGGTAAGTGCAACTCCAAGATTAGCTTGTGTTGATATATTTGTTCTATTCCTTTATATCTCACTTGTGAGTTGAGATCTCAATCTTCGATTGTGGAAGATATTTCTATTGGTTGTGTCTTACATTAAGAATAGCCATTATGTGGTTGTAAAACCTCATGCTTTGCAATATCATTTGAGTGTGATAGGTTTTTGAATGCTTATGGGTTGTGTGAATCCTATTATAATCTTCTAATAAAGTAATTGAAGATAGTTAGTTTTCTTGTTTTCTAGCAAGTAAATTTTTTTTGCATAATATCTAGATTTAGTGCATTGAATGTGATTTACTTGTGGAATGAACTTTCTCCAAGATGACTAAAATGCAGAGAAAATTTCTGAGCAAGCTATGAATGATTACATCATAAAGGTTAAGCAACTCTAGGAGGCAGTCGCTTCTGGTCAAGGGCTCTATGGCTTTTGTCTTGATTAGAAAAGATGTTTAGATGATACTATGATACCTTTTGTGAATTAGAAGTTGCTTATTCCCCTTAGCTATAGAATTCTGCATGTGGACTATTATTGCCATTGTGTTCATGTATTTAGATGGAGGTTGTAGTAGAATAATGCAGATATTATTGTGCTTATAAAACTCTATTCATGTTGAATGAGAATGACATTTTAGTTTAAAAATTTAATTTCATGAGCATTATTTAAGTTCATTTTGTGTTGAATTAAATACACACTATGTTTCTATGATTTTGAATATTATTACGTTGAATTCCAAGTTGGGTACAATGAGAGTTAATTTTGATTCAAATATTTTAAATTTAGAATTGGATACTTTCATTGCATCATGTTATATATTATTTATCATATAGTATGATCATGGCTACTATTTTGATTTAATTTTTTTTGTAATTTATATGTTTTATATCTTTTTATATTTTATGTGAACTTAAATAGTAAAAGAAGGCCATGAGCTAAGGCAAAAATGAAAAACAAAATCACCAAGTAAAATTGATGCAATAAAGTTGTAAAAAAAAGCATAAACATTAAAGCAAAGCTGTAAACATTGCCATGACATAAACAAGTCATAATGTATAAATGATAAAAAGAAAAAAAGATCACATATTTGCCAATTTTTAGGCCTTGGATGACAATTTTCTTTCTAGTTTAAAGCCTTGACAAGTTGTTGCATCACTAGTTTTAAGCCTTGGCAAGCTAGGGTCTTGCCAGTTTTAGGCCTTTGTAGGTCATTTTGTGGCTAGTTTTAGGGCTTGGTGGGCTATGTTAATTTTCTAACAAGTGTGGAATAATCTCAAAAGAAAATATAGGAATAAAAAAAAATACTGAAACATGGTATAAGATCACAAAATGGACAAAAAATTAGCTACTAAAGAAGGGTACCAAATGTTGATTGTAAATTTTTTGTTTAATATTTGATATATAAAGGAACCCCTTTTGCATGATTCTATGCTCACCATTATTCTTGTTTGATATGGCAAGTAGCATATGTTTTCATTGGTCATGTAAGACTATGGAGTTAGCAATCTTAATATCATTTTTGTTGTTGGTGGCCCTAGCTTATGTGTTGGGAGTTTCCTCTTGAAACTTCAGCTTTGAATCTTAGTCAATATTGATATTCTTAATAGATGGTGAACACATGTTGTCCTCATGAATGAGAATTTCACTAGTCTCATATGGTAAGTGAATCTCCTAATGTATAGGAGATGAGATTGTCTGAAGCTTAGCCAACCATGGCCTTCCTAAGATTCAGTTAAAACTAAGTGTCTCTTCAACCACTAGGCAATTAACACATGTAGGAAATTATTCTTTAGCCATAGAGTCTAAGGAATTAGAACCTCGAGCTACTACTCATGGTCTCTTAAATGACTTGAGTGTAGAGGTAGAGGTTTCTTGGATGTTTTTGGTTAAGGCTAATTTCTCAATAATGGTAAATGGTATCATGTTGGTTGTCACCCTGTCATCCACATGAACATGATGAACCTTATACCTACTAACATGTATGATAATGAAAAGAAAAGAAGATACCACTTCTCCATTTCATGAATCAATCTTTACCTCATTGCCACAATAATTGAGCATGGGTTGGTGCCTATTTTCCCTAAATAAAGATTGCTCAATGATAGAGTGGATGAACTCTTTATTGGAAGGCATGTCTCTGCTAACAAGAATAGAAGTCAATAATTGATCTAGCACATCTCTATAAGCAAGAAACATCATGACTAGGTCATACAAGTTTAGGGATGTGTTCTTCTATTTAAGGGGCTATTTGGCTTGTTCTATCATTACGAGGAAATTCTTTTCCTTGACGTGTAATCTTTCAACCTTAGTGGTCTTGATTTTTTTCATTCTTTTTAGAGCTTTTGGCTTAAGTTTTAAAGTATATGCCTTGGACCCTTTGTCTATGGGTGTAGCTAATCTTGGTGCAGGTCTTAGTGGGTCATCTTGTTTTCAAGCCTTTCATTATTAGCTACCTTTAGTAGCCTTAGTTGGTTTGGTAATAGGTTATTTTTGTCATTTTTACGATGATGATTTCTTATTAATTGTTGAGTTGTTGGCCACAATAGGTAAGCCTTGGTCATGAGTTATTATGAGTTTGCTAGTTGAAGGTAGAGGGACCCTAATAACAAATGATTCCTTAGCCTTAGAAGGATTGGTAACGTGTGGTTTGGGTTTTGATATTAATGCCACTGAAGTTGGGATACATGTAACAAAAGGTTTCTTAGGAGCTGGAGGTGGTGGTACCTTGATGATGAAGTTGGTTTTAGGCTTTATGTTTTGAGGCTAAGTTGGTACCTTAATAACAAATATTTTCCTAGGAGGATTAGACCATTTGATTGTTGTAAACAAGGCTATGGTGTAAGAGTTATGATTGATGTTTAGAGAGTTGGGCTCATTCAACACTAGCTCTCCATAGTTGATAATCTCCTAGAGGTTATCTTTAAAGTTAGGAAAAAATTGGTATCATAACTGATCATTTAATGATAATGGCAAAAGCTATAGAATTTGAAGTACTTTGGTAGCTTTGAATCATTCTTGGTTGCTATTGTTAGGTCTCTAGCTATCTTGCAAAGATGATTGTGCCTCTTATGAGCTTTCTTAGACAATTGATTATGTTGTACAAAATTATCTTTAAGTGACTATTCTAAAAGCTCATAGGGCTTCATAGGCAACCTAGTGTACTTTGATTGGTGTTTTCACTAAAAAATTTAATCTTGGTTAGTTGGGAACATAAGAGGTATACGGTTGAGATGAGTCAATAAGATGTGTTGCATGGCAGTGATTTTTTCCTTTTTGTTTATTTTGACTCTTTTATTACTATGGCCATGGTTGTTTGTTCTTGCTTAGTTTTCTTCCTATTCCTCCTTGCATGTTGATTTTTATAGGCCACATATGCTAGATCATTATTAGCCTTAGCCACTTCCTTGATGTTTTTAGTTTATGAAAAGGCTTGGCTCATTGATTGGGGCTCTAAGTAATAGAGATTTAACTTGATAAAATCATTTACCACTCTCTTGAAGATGGCCAAAATGTGAGTTTTAGATGTCATGTTTGAAAAATTTAGTTACTCAAGAACCAAAAATCCCAAGCTACAACAACCTAACTGATGAGTGGCGAGGTACCCCTACACTCAACCATACGAATACGAGCGTAGCATGTGCGATCTGGTCGAACTCCGCAGACTAAGTGCCTACACGCCTTATGGAATACTTAAGGTTAATTATTCATTGTCTTCCCAGACTTACTTATAGTTGTCACGGTTGTATGGTTAAGTAAGTCTGAGGTATATGATTTTTATATCTTTTTGGTTTTATCTTCTATGCTTATAAGGTGAAGGGTGAAGAGACTAATTACTAACTTTAACTAACTAACTAAGCCTGAATTAACCTAGTGTCAGCATCTGTTCCTACTTACTGTTCACACCTTGAACCAATGCAACCTTGGTTACCAAACGCTAATCGTTGTTGGGATCACCAAGCGTAATGCACGTGCTCGAAGCGGTCGTACTGAGGCACTTAACTAGGAGAGAAGGGTTGAGAGAGATTTAATAACTAATAAAGCATTTAAATGATAAAAAATAAATAACAGTAAATAAATCCTATTTATCCTATTCCATGCACTGCAATGTTTATCCAAGAAGTTCGTCTTTATTTCCGTACACAAACATGTGTTCAGGTACAATATTTGCTAGAATAAAGATCCGTTCACTTTGGAGATCCTACTGTGGGCACATGGAAAATATTCTATCTTTGGAGAGGTAAAACTACCATAGTTTCACTAAGGATCTAGATCTAGATGAGAAACAAAGGGAGAGCCACCTCTTATTTATAGACTTGGAGGTGCACCCCGATATCGTGACCCATGCGATATCGCGTCCCATCATACCCCCATAACTGAATAAAAACTTGTCCTCGAGTTCCTTACAAAATATTGGGACGATATGGGATTATTGACTCAAATGGAACTAATGGGATGACATGTGAACGGATCATCATTACAAGACAAGACAAAACTGGTGTTCACGACAACAAGAGTGAACACTTTATACATTTGACATCAGGCCTTATTTGGCAACTAAGAGAGAAGAGACAAGAGAGAAGAATTCTGCTGCTGCCAATGCCAAGATTGCACCTTTTGTTGTCCATCCATATCTGCACCATCAATCTTGTTCCTTGCATAACTACTTTAGCACTGGTCCATTCCAAGTGTTCCCTCCAGATCCAATCCATTGTTGCATGATTGTCATTTGCACACATAACACAATATTTATATTAGCAAGGGTAAATGAATCACAATGCAGTTGATACCTTGCTTTGGTGAAAGGTCCATTGGCTAGGTTGTGGTATGGCTGATTGCGGGTCTAGAGATATAATATTGATGACTACCGAAGGTGTAGGGGTTAGGAGAAAATCGAAAAAATTGGGCCTTGTACGCCCATGACTAATCAAGAACCTCTGGTAGCAATAGAATGGAGAAAGAACAGGAATAAGAAAGATAAAGAAAAAGAGACAACTATAACGTTGATGAAATGGATGTTGAGATGGAAATGAACAAAATAATATAGATTGCAAAAATGTTAGGGAAAAGAAGTTAACTGGTGCACCAAATAGGAATGTCAGTGGGTCCTCCCCAATGCAGGCTCATGCCCTTAATGCCCTGACAAACCCGCATTCAAAGAGTCCATAGGCTCTAGGAATTTCATTTGGAACCAGAGTTAAAGTCTTAACTACAAGAATTTACCAAAAAGAAAACAATGCATCAACCAAAATATACACTAATGACACAATTGACAATGAGGTGAACAATGGAGAGAAGGATGGAGAGAATAGAATGGAATGGAGTCCCAAGGACAAGGTGGTGTACAGCCCCTTGTGTAGTTCATGATTAATGTGACTTAGTAGATCCCATTCCAAGTCTGACCTCAAACAAACCACATCCAGTGACTTCGCATCAATACATTCGGCCAATCCATCCCCTTGAAGTAACAAGAATACCTTCCAAAAGAGCCACCACCATTCCAACGAAATGAAGAAGGAGAGAATGAGAAGCGAGAAGGGCCTTAATTAGAGGGAACATTTTTATTTTAGTTCCATAACTAGTGCTTGTAGCCCAAATGGTTATTACGTCTAAGGGGTGTGCTTTGAATTCTCACTATTTTTGTTGTTGTTTTATATGTTTATGCATGAGAACCACACCATGCAAAGACTTTGTTATTTTTATTAACTCCGCTTCCCGATAATTGAGTAACATCGAAACGGTAAGAAAACTCAAGAAGAAAACATCCAAGCACCCAAGAGAATGGCCAAAAAAAAATGCATCAAGTTCCCTTGAAGTCACACCCTTTTCAATCCTTGAGTCCTTCCTTAGTTTGAGAAATACCTAGTTACCGACTCGTTAATAGTTCTTATTTAGAAAGGGATTGTACATTTCCAGGCCGAGAGAGACCATAGAAATTGGTGGATGTGTGGATGAAGTGAACTCATTGCCTGCCATATCAAAAGAAACATACCTTAGTATCAACATCAGAACTTAAAGGTAAAAATCAAACATTAGCAATCTATATAAACACAGTTCATACCATCATTAAGAACACTTATTGGGTGAAAAACTTATAGGATGGATAAGTCACACACACACACACACACACACACACACACACAAGATATGAAAAAGTATGAACGATGTTTTAAAACAAAAATGAGAAAAGTTAAAGAACTTTGTAAAACAAAAATGCGTAAAACAAAAATGTGTAAAACAAAAACTTGCAAAAAAAATGTGTAAAACAAAAATGTGTAAAAAAAAAATTTATAAAAGAAAAATGTGTAAACCAAAACCATGTAAAACAAAAACTAAAAATATCTGAGGGCCCCAAATGATTAGCATAGGTGGCCATCTCCCCCATGACTGAATGAAAAGGGAGAGATCCAAAATAATGAGCGCCTATTTAAGTTTTTTTTAAAGTGCCTAACTTCTCTTGATTGATGTTCTTAGATTAAGGGGTGGAAGTTGATGACGCTCATATTCTAATGTATCTATGCTTTTGTTATGGGCATGAGTTTTTCCCCTAGTTCGTTCCATGCATGTTGGTGGGCTGCTTCCTTGATCAGCTGTCAACCACTGTGTGTTCTCTTATTGTGTGGTTGCTACATATAGGCACCTTTGTATATGAGTTTCTAGGGCACACTGGTTGCATGCAGGAGATGTTAAATTTCACATCACCCATGATTCCTGCATGTCATCACCCTCTGAGTCACTATATGTGATGCATGGAACTTTCTTCTTCTCGATATTTCCATAAATATTTACCTTAGATATCTCCAAGGAAATATTGTGAATTCTTAGGCATGCATCTATTGTACTTAGCCATGCCCTTCCCATTATGATTGGGAAGTCTCCTTTGTCATTGTTAACTTCTATCACTAGGAAATCAGCTAGGTATGACCAACCACACACAGTGGGAACGATGTCCTCCACCAATCCTAAGGGAATGGTGATGGACTGGTCAACTAACTCTAGTTGAATGTTGCTCTTCTTGAGTTGGGGTAGGTTCCAGGCTTGATACATTTCTCGTGAGATTAAGTTGAATCTGGAACATGAGTCAAGAAGAGCCTTATGTGGTTCATTCCCGGTGACTTGGAGGTAGATTAAGAGACTTCCAGGGTTAGATAGTTTCCTAGGAAGGTGGCCTACCTTGATCCAGTCGATTACGGTATGTGTTAACATAACTGTATGTGTTGAGCTCTGATATTGGTTTGAAGGGAGTTCTAAAGCCTTATGTGTTGGAGGAGCATGCACAGACTCAACTGCTTGTGGTTTTGAGAGCTTGTCTAGGCCTTTGGTTCTAAAAAAAGGTCTTCTTTTCTTGCGGTTGTTAGAACCAACAGCGGGTTGAAGGTTCATAGCTCTTGTAGCGTTACATTGCTGCTGTTGAGTGGGGAGTTCCCCCTGCATTATTGGAGCAGGAGGTATTGGAACTAATGGTGTGAGAGAGGTGGATGGATTTGGAGGATGGTATGGATGTAGAGCATCTCTTAGAGGAGAAGGAGTCCTTCTAAAGTGCTCTCGAACTTGGTAGTGACGTTGGGGAGTCGTGTGACCCATGGAGTCACTTGGAGAAATCAGAAGCTGCACATAATAGCCATATGGGTCTAGTTGCCGGTAAGGGTACTGTTGTTTCAGCGGTGGCATCCCCCATGACTGTGGGTATTTCCACTGCTGATGTTGTTCGATGGGTTGTGGTGGAGTTCCACTTGGATAGTACGTCAACGGTTGGTGGAACTGTCTTGGGTTACCTTGGGGATAAGGTAACCTTTGGGGTGTCTGCCGTCTGTTAAGTCTTAGGTTGAGTGCATACACCTCAAACTCTTGTAGATGTGAGATGATTAGACAACATCCCTTAGGATGGTCATATTGGCAGATCTCACATCCACCGTCATTGTCTGTGTACAAAGCCACAACCTCATCGGCAATATTCATTTTCCCCTTACCCTTGTCACGTGCAAAGCATGAATCTCTCCTCTTTTTCTTATCCTTTTCACCACTTCGTTCCTTCTTAGATTCCTCTACAATCTTCAGGACAGTTTTAATTTTATTATCTAAGGAGCTCCATACTTCATCTACCTTAACTGATACTTCTGTTGTTAGCTTTTGAAGTAGAAAGTTTTTTCTATTCACCAACTCTTCAAGTGGTGACTCATCCTCTTCATTGCAAAATCTCACTCCCTTCTTTCAGAGGAAAGGATCACAGTTATATTCTTCCGCACTTTATCTCTTATGTAGCTCCCCTTCTTCTTTGGCTACTTGCTCCAACAATTGGTGAACCTCATGGGATCTAAGTTCTAATAGTCTCCCTTGGGCATAAGTCCCAAGGGTTCTCCTAGTTTTGTACCTTAGCCCACCTACGATGTGGTGAAGTTGATCCCATTGTGTGTAACCATGGCCTGGGCAACGATGTAGCAATGCGTAGTAGCGGCCCATGGCAGCATCCAAGGGTTCATGAGTTCCTTGCTTCCAACCTTGGATCTACTTACGCAAGTTAGACACTCTAGAGTACATTTCATATTGATCGTTGAAGATTTCTAACATCGTACTCCACCTCCTAATGGTTTCTGGTTCCAAGGATCGGTACCAACTCTCTGCTTCCTTTATGAGTGTCCTGGGAAATAACTTTAGTTTCTGCCACTTTTTTTCTATGTTCCGCAAGGTGCAGGCATCGTGGAATTCTTGTAAATAATTTTTTAGATCAGCGTTGTATCCCCCTTCAAATCGTGGGATGTTATTCATATCCAATCTGTTGATCCAACTATCTTTTTGATGCCTTGTTGGTATTCTCACTGCCTCCATTATATCTAGCATGCTTCCGATGGCAAGTAGGGGTTCATCATGATCATCTCGTTCATGACATATATTATGTCTACGTTGTTCCCTACTTTCGCTTCTTTCATGCCTAGACTCTCTAGACTGCCCTAGTCCTCTCTCTCGACTCTCTCGTCGAGGTCTCTCATTTGGCTTATCCTTATCCTCACTGTTATGCTCTTGGTGATTGCACCTTGATGTGGAAGGAGAGGGTGAATGATGAGATGAAGGGGAAGAAGAAGGAGAACCATCATCATGACGATGTTTCTTACCTTCTCTTCTGTGGCTTTGGCCCTGATCTTGATGACTATCAGAATGCCTGTCCTTGTCATGTGTTGTTGTTCCCTCAGTGAATAGCTAGTGTTCACGGGGATCAGAACCAGGGTTTTGTATCATGGAGTGTAGGTTCTAATACCCCAGCTCCTCACTATTATTAGGAGGAAAACATCTTTTGATAGAGAACCCGTTATCAGTGGTTCACCATCTCCAATTTTACTTAGGATGTGCGGGACCTCTTTTCCCTTCAACAATGTATGATGGCTCTCCTACATTAAGTCCCTTAGATGTTGCACTAATGTGGGATGGTAATCCCTCATGTAAAAATCTTCTACAATGTATTCAGCGTATAATTCCATCATGCCTATATGTGCCAGAGCATGAAGAAGCATGTTGGGGACTGCTCGATCTGGGGGTAACACTATGTTACCTTGCAAATCTCTCCAGCGCATCTATTCATCCTGATGGAGGATAAAAGTAAAATTGGATATATACTCATCGGGATGAGTATATACCACTTGGTACTATTGAGGAACTGGTGGATTTTTATTATGTGTTTTAGATTGCCAACTATTTCTAGTATGATCCCTAGGTGGTGAATTGCTCTTATGAGAAGAAGAAGAAGACATGGTGTCTTATTGGTGTGCTAATTAACCATTATATAATTTTTCTTATTTAATGAACCCTAAGGTTCATTTAAGCTCCCAATGATGTGAGTGATCTCCTATGTTCTACTTAGCGCACAAACACTTAGTCCCCTGAAACGGTGCCAATGATGAGTGGAGAGGTACCCCTACACTCAACCATATGAATATGAGCGTAGCACACGCGATCTGGTTGAACTCCATAGACTAAGTGCCTACACGCCTTATGGAACACTTAAGGTTAATTATTTGTTGTCTTCCTAGACTTATTTGTAGTTTTCACGGTTGTATGATTAAGTAAGTCTGAGGTATATGATTTTTATGTCTTTTTGGTTTTATCTCCTATGTTGATAAGGTGAAGGGTGAAGAGACCAATTACTAACTTTAACTAAATAACTAAGCCTAAATTAACCTAGTGTCAGCATCCATTCCCTCTTACCGTTCACACCTTGAACCAATGCAACCTTGGTTACCAAATGCTAATCGTTGCTGGGATTACCAAGCATAACGCACGTGTTCGAAGCGGTCGTAATGAGGCACTTAACTAGGAGAGAAGGGTTGAGAGAGATTTAATAACTAATAAAGCATTTAAATGATAAAAAATAAATAAGAGTAAATAAATCCTATTTAGCCTATTCCACGCACTGCAAGGTTTATCCAAGAAGTTTGTCTTTATTGTTGTACACAAACATGTGTTCAGGTACAATATTTGCCTGAATAAATATCCGTTCACTTTGAAGCTCCTATTGCAGGCACATGGAAAATATTCTATCTCTGGAGAGGTAAAACTGCCAGATTTTTGCTAAGGGTCTAAATCTAGATGAGAAATAAAGGGAGAGCCACCTCTTATTTATAGACTTGGCGGTGCACTGCGATATCATGGGGGACAACGCAATATCGCCGTGGACGTGATATCACGGGGGATGATGCGATATCGCGGCTGACGCGATATCGTGTCCCATCACTAACCTTGAATCCCAAGGGCCTTCAAAAATAGGGTTCAAGGTATCTTGGATGATCTTGAAGATTACCCAAGGACTTCCAAAAATGTAGATGGAAATGAAATTGTAGATTGAAACAAAAGAAAATTAACACAAAAATTAAAACTTGAAGATTGTTGAAGCTAAAAAATTCAGTTGCTAGAAAGGAAACCAAAAAATCCAAGTGCCAAAATAGTTTTAACCTTGAATTTGAAGGGCCTTTGACAATGGGATTTAAGGTATCCTAGATGATCTAGCTGATCATTGAGGGACTTACAAAAGTATTAATGAAAATGATAATGAAAACATACATGTAAATGTAAACAAAATATGAAATGAAAATGAAAATGAAAATGAAAACGTAAACGGAGATGAAATTAAAGTTGTAAATCCAAATTGAAAATAGGCACAAAAATGAAAATGTAAACTAAAATTTGCATGACATGAACTATAACTTTACTTAAATGAAGAATAAAGAATAAGGTTCACAAAATATAGATTTTTGTGCTAAGAGCACAAGAAGTTACTTGTAGGGGTTTGAAGTTTGTTGGAGATGGTAGGCTTTATTTTGTGTCAACTTCACGATCCATATTCTTCCCAACTCTAGTTCTTGACAAGTTCATGTTGGTTTCCACTAGGGTCTGCAATATGGCTACAAATTAGTATTATACCTTTGGAGTAATGATGTCATGTGGGAGCCTCTATACCCAATGTAGGTACTAGTTTTTGCTACCAAGGGTGTTGCAAGGTTGCAATGGGTTTTTTGGTTGTAAAATTGGAAAAGTGCTATTGCGTGTGAAAATTTCCAAAATAGAATAGGGTGTTCATGCTAGGTATATATAGGCTAAAAATTGGATATTTTGAGGTCTTTACACCATTGTCATAATTGCTAATATATTGGTGTTAATTTATAGGTGCAACATTCATTAAATTTTAGCATAGTTACCATTTATAGTAAGTTTGGAATACACCCTAGCCATAAAATCCATCCATTTACTATAAATAGTAAATGGACTTTCATGACTACAATGGCATCATCCTTACTATGTTGGCTTCGGTGGACTATGTTGACATCATCCTCACTATGCTAGCTTTGGTGGACTATGCTGAGGTTGTTGGGAAATGTAAAAATTTGTGGAAAATGTAAAAAATAATGGAAATAGTTGGAAATATTGTAAACTATCGAAAAGTGTGAAGAATGTGGTGCTTGTTGAGAAATGCTATCTATGTTAGCCATGTGCACCTACTGAAGACTTGCAATGACTATGCTGGCCACCATTGGAAAATGGAAAGAAAAATGGAAAATACCCAATTTTGAAATGAAAAAGCCCAATAGTCCCAATGTTATATTTCTGTTGGGTATTGGTGGTAACTATGCTGGGTGGAAATTGGAACATCCCAGCATCCTTTGGAACAGAATAAGCCTTCCTAGATGAAATTGAGCTTTTTGGATAGAAGTGGATTTTTCAATGTAGCTGAGGCTATACCCCTTCAAAAACTCATGAAAATGTCAATTTTGGTCATTTCCAAGGCATTTTTAGCCTTCCCAAGCCTAAATATAGATAATGAGTGATGAGACGCGGTTTACACTAGGCCGCGATATCGCGTACGCGATATCGCGACCGACGCGATATCGCGTCTTCTCCTGCGATATCGCGTA
>MNCI01025116.1:795459-841243 GCA_015680685.1 Gnetum montanum | reverse complement strand
AGTTCTTTTTCGGTTTTTGTTTTACACATTTTTGTTTTACAATGTTTCTGTTTTTCAAATTTTTGTTTTACAATTTCTTCAACTTTTCTAATTTTTGTTTTACAAATTTCTTTAACTTTTCTTATTTTTGTTTTACAACATCGTTATATTTTTCTATCTTTTGTGTGTGTGTGTGTGTGTGTCATCCATCATGTAAATTCGTCACCCAATAAGTGTTCGGGCCGATGGGATGAACTGTTTTTCATTAATTGCTAATGTTTGGTTTTTACCTTTAAGTTACATTGTTGATACTAAGGTATGTTCTTTTGATATGGCAGGCAATGAGATCACTTCATCCATCCATCCATCAAGTCTATGGTTTCCCTTGGCTTGGAAATGTACAGTTCCCTTCCAATAAGAACTTTAACGAACCAGTGACTGGGCATTTCTCAAACTAAGGAAGGACTCAAGGATTTGAAACGGGTGTGACTTCAAGGGAACTTGGTGCTCTTGTGTTGGTCATTCACTTGGGTGCTTGGATGTTTTCTTCTTGGGTTTTCTTACCGTTCCGATGTAACCCAATAATCGGAAGCTGAGACAATAAAAATAAAGAAGTCTTTGCATGGTGTGGTCCCCACGCATAAAAACACAAAACAAAAAAAAGAAGAAAAAAAATGGAAAAACAGAAAAAAGAAAAGAAGAAAAAGCTAAAAAGCTAAAAGTGAGGATTCAAAGCACACCCCTTAGACGGAATAAATTTGGGCTGCAAGCACTGGTTATGGAACCAAAGTGTTCCCTCTAACTAAGGCCCTTCTCGCTTCCCATTCTCTCTGTTGTTTCGTCGGAATGGTGGTGGCTTCTCGAAGTTGCATCCTTGTTACCCAAGTGGATGATTTAACCAACTGCATTGATGCGAAGTCACTGGAAGTGGTTGGTTTGAGGCCAGAGTTGGAATGAGATTCGCCAAGTCACATTAATCATGTAACACACAAGGGGCTGTACACCACCTTGTTCTTGGGATTCCATTCCACTTCTCTTCTTCCCATCCTTCTCTCCATTGTTCACCTCATTGCCGGTTGTATCATTGTATATACTTTGGTTGATGCTTTGTTTTCTTTTTGGTAAATTCTTCCGGTTAAGACTTTAACTCTTGTTTCCAAAGGACATTCCCCGAGCCTACGGACTCTTTGAATGTGGGATTGTCAGGGCATTAAGGGCATGAGCCTGCTTTGGGGAGGACCCACTGACATTCCTATTTGGAACATTAGTTAACTTCTTTTCCTTAACGTTTTGCAATTAATTAACATTTTTGTTCATTTCCATCATGACATCCTTTTTATCGATGCCATAGTTGTCCCTTTTTACCTATCATTCCTATTCCTTTTCTCTCTCCATTCTAACGCTACCGGAGGTTCGCGATTAGTCATGGGGGTACGGGGCCTGATTTTTCGATTTTTATCCTAAGCCCCGGATTTTTTCGTTTTTCTTCCTTACCCCTATACCTTCGGTAGTCATCAT
This sequence comes from Gnetum montanum, assembly GCA_015680685.1. Classification (NCBI taxonomy): domain Eukaryota; kingdom Viridiplantae; phylum Streptophyta; class Gnetopsida; order Gnetales; family Gnetaceae; genus Gnetum; species Gnetum montanum. The sequence continues at coordinate 839,746 of MNCI01025116.1, read as the reverse complement.
CTATATTTTCCCAGATCCATATCAGCCATACCACACCTTAGCCAGTGAGCCTAAACCGAAGCAAGGTATGCTTTACTTAATGATTCAATTACCCTTGCTAATATATGATGGTGTTGTGTGTGCAGATGGCAATCATACAACAACAGAATGGATCTGGAGCAGACACTTGGAATGGAGCAGCGCTGAAGCAGCATGCAAGGAGTGGAATTGATAATGCGCTTACAGATGGACAACGAAAGGCGCAATCTAGGCGTTGGCAGCAACAAGACTCTTCTCTTTTCTTCTCTTCTATTCTCTCTCCTCTTTTCTCTCAGCTGCCAACTGTGGCCTGATGTCATTGTAATAAGGTGTTCACCCATGTTGTCATGAACACCAGTTTTTGTCAAGTCTTGTAATAAAGACCGTTCACATGTCATCCCATTAGTTCCATTTTCCCTAATAATCCCATACCTACCTGATATCATTGTAAGGAACTCGAGGACGAGTTTTCATTCAGTCATGGGGGTATGATGAGACGCGGTTTACACTAGGCCGCGATATCGCGTACGCGATATCGCGGCCGACGCGATATCGCGTCTTCTCCTGCGATATCGCGTACGCGATATCGCGTCCCGCCGCCATATCTATAAATAAGAGGCGGCACTCCCTTCATTTCCCAATCCTGGCTAGTGTAGCGAAGCTCTGGCAGATTGATCACTCCAGAGTTAGAATTTTTCCCCATGTGCCCGCAGTAGGAGTCCTAGAGTGAACGGCTCTTTATTCGAGCAGCTTGTAACCTGAACCCAAGTTGTGTACGGCAATAAAGACGAACTTGTTTGGATAAACCTTGCAGCACGTGGTTTCATTTATTGCTTTATTTCCTGCTTTCCTAGTGCGTTCAAGTACGACTTGATTACGAGCGTCTACGGACGTGTACGGCTAGTCAAGGAATCGGCTGCTTGACGCAATGCATGAGTACGACTCAATTACGAGCATTGGATGCTTGGTAACCCAGTAGCGTATTCCAGGATTCTGCGCTTGGTAACTCCCGGGTCTAATGTGTACGGCTAGTTGAGGAATCGGCTGCTCATTGCTAGGCTAGATCGTGTGATAAGTACGACTTAGTTACGAGCACCCACGGGTGTGTACGGCTGGCTAAGGAATCGGCTGCTTATCACACGTAGGCTAAATAGGTGCCTCAGTACGACCACTTCGAGCACTTGCGTTACGTGTGGCGATCCCAGTAACGATTAGCGTTTGGTAAGCTGCAGTTGCATAGTTCAGGGTGTGTCCGGCAAGTGGGAACGGATGCTGACGCTAGTTAATTTAGACTTAGATCTTAGTTAGAGTTAGTTTAGTTTTCTCAACCCTTTCTCCTGGTAGCATAGAAGATAAGCCAAAAATACCAAAAAAATCACATACCTCAGACTTGCTTAACCATACACCGTGACACATACAAGCAAGCCTGGGAAGACAACGAACGATTAACCCCAAGTGTTTCTTGTGGCGTTAAGGCATTTAGTCTACGGAGTTCGACCGGATCGCGCGTGTACGCTCGTTTCGTATGGTTGAGTGTAGGGGTACCTCGCCACTCATCAATGAGGTATCTTTTTTTATGTGGGAAGTGAGGCAATAACAACATTTGAGGAATTTTTTGGTTCCAAAAAGTTGAAATATTCAAGATTGTAGCTTCACAAATCATATATCTCACATTGACAAGGAATCCTTTCCTCAAGTTTGAGAAATGGGATCTACAATTTGCAACATGATTTTTTGATGGTGTTTAATTAGCTCGTCTTTGTTGATGTTTGGAGGATTGACCCAAAGACATCAACAAAGAATACAAAATAGCACTGAAGGTCCACCATCAATGTTCCCTCTCCATGCTTGATTTAGTAGTTTCAAATCATGCTCAAGAGTGCTTGTGATGAGGGCATATAGTTACAAAGGGATAATAGGTGACGAGGTGATATTTGGTTTTGAGGGGATGGCCATAAGGATTAATAATGAATGAAAAATGTTGACATTATGGTTACCTTCATGGCAATGACACTTTGTTTAATCAATGTGGTCTTGGCACTTCATCCTTTGAAATGTTGGTCACTCAACAACATGTTTGGGAAACCAACACTTCACTCCAAGGCTTCTTTGGTTGTTAGGCTCCTCCCTTTACATGTTTGGAGCCATTGATTTGTTTATTTAGGCTTCAGTGGCCACTTAGCTTCTTGGTAATTTGCTTTCTTTTTTTTTTGTGGGGTCAAACATTTATTTGGTTTCTTTTTCCAAGGCTGATTTTTATTTGGTTTTCTCCTCAAGTGAGATGTGTTACACTCAATGGAATAGATGGTTTTCCATTGAATGAAGTGTGTTACTTTCAATGGACTGGATGATGGAGCATGATGAAGGGAAGTCATACGACCATAATGTAGGAGGGTTAAACATTGGTCATCATTGTTATTTAAGGTAAGGAAGGTTATGATAAGGCTATAGGGTTGGGCTGAAGAGAATGGTAATGGAAATGGTATGAAACAAGTACTCTTGGTATAATAGGACAAACTCACCAAATCTTATGCATCGAGATCACCTAGTAGCTAGCTCTTGTAGTGAGTTACACCTCCACAATGACTCCAAGCTTCATCCTACAAGCATAACTCCAAGAGAAAAAGAAAACTAGATAAAGAATCATGTTGTTACATCACAATGCATATGGCCACATAGAATGATGAATAAAACCAGGCTACCAAGATCATCAATGTTTCCAATGTAAGGTTGTGGCTAGTAATGTTAACAGTTTAAGACCCTAGTGAGTGATAGAAAGATGTTCCTCTATTGTGCAAAAGATGTTATGTAGGCTTTCTTGTTATTGGTTTTCAAAGGTTGTTGATGTCATTTGCAAGCTACATGTAGTAAGGATTTAGATCGGAATGATTAATTAGATTGGCCAACTCATTTCCATCCATGTCAACTATCCTATATGCTATTTTGCCATAGGCCTTAGTGATTAGGAAAGGCCCTTCCTAGTTGGTTGAGAACTTGTCCACATTCTCATGGATGAGCTTGAGGACTAGGTGCCCTTCCTTGATCTTGAATTTACCTAGGTTATGGTGATGTTGTTGTTTATGCCTCTCTTGGTAGTGTTTGATGTGAGCAAGTGCTCATACCTGCAACTCCTTCATTGAGTCTAGGTTCATGATACACAATTCCTTATTATATTAGTCATTGATGAAGTTTGATAAGATCACTTAGAGTGATGGTATCTACAATTCAAGAGGCAAAAAAACTTGAGAATCATAAACAAGGGTATATGGGATTACACTTGTTGTGGTTTAGTGTATCATTTGGTAGACCCAAGGTATATGGATAAGCTACACTCCATTTTTATTTGCTATTGTTCAACATCTTTTAAAGAAAATTTATGATGGGCTTATTACTGACTTTTGCTTGTCCATTGGCTTGAGGGTAGTACAATAACAAAAAGTAATGCTTAATACCTAGGTCATGAAAATTTTTTTTCATTTCTTGGCTACTAAACAATGGTTCATTATCTATGACTATGATCACAGGTATGCCAAAATGGGCTACAATGTTGTTCAGTATGAATCTACAAATGTGTTCAAATGTTATTCTTCTTAGGGTGATAGCTTCAACCCACTTTGTGAAGTATTCGGTTGTGGTGATGATGAAGCTATGCCCTACAGAAGACTTAGGTGTTATAGGTCCAATGATATTCAACCCCCACCATTGAAACAACTAAGTTATTTGAGTGGTGTATAACTCAATTGACAATACATGTATAAGGTTACTATGTCCTTGGAAAGTATCGTAACTTTTGACCTTCTACAAGCAATCACTTTTCATGTAGAGCTAGTAATAGCCTAATCGTTTGATCTTGGTGGCCATGGATCTTGGTCCTATATGTCCTTCACATACACTCTTGTGAACCTACTTTAGGATTATTTAGGCTTTATTTTTACCCAAGAAAACCAACAATATGCCATCATAGTACCTTCGACATGATGTGTTATTACCTACTATGACATTGTTTTTATTGTTTACATACAACATCCTTTTGAGTAGCAGTCAATCCTTACGAAGGTTCACCATGCATAAGGTAAAACTTGATATTGTTGTACCACTCCTTTGTAGCAGAAGTATGAACTATGGCAATAAAGGTATCCTCAGTGCTCTATGTGATGGAAATGATGTAGTTCATAGTGAAGGTGGACAACTTGCTAAACACATCTAGCATCACATTGAGCGCTAATGTTACAATGGCATTGGCTATAATATTCTCAGTTTAGGGTAGATGTTGGATATCAATGTCTATAAAGTGTTGTAATAGTTGCTTTTCTAGGTCATAGTAAGATTTGAAATGTTTGTTTGTACATGCATAAGCCTTGGTTACTTGGTTAACCACAAGTTGTGCATCACCTTTGACCATCAAGCATTTTATTCCTTGGTCACAAGCTATCATCATCCCTTTGATCAAACCCTCATTGTTGGTACATAGAAATTTGAAACAGTAAGTGAAGGGCTAGATTTCACTAGATGGGAAGGTTAGAATGGCAGTGGAACTAGCCCCATGGGTAGTTGAACATTTGTTAAAGTGCATGATTGCCTTATAGCCCTTGGGTACTTGGCTAACAACATTAAAATGTTCATCAGGGAATTCAAGCTCTATGGTTTCATGGTCATCAACTAGTAAAATAGTGAGTTTTACAGCTATAGCTTGACCTTTTGTTAAGGATTGGAAGATATAATGAAGGTTAAATTCCACTATTATGGCTTTCCATTAGGCTACATGGCTACTTTCATAGATGTTGGTTGTTATGGCTCTAAGCACATTATCTTTGCAATTGACGTTGACCTAGCTCCTAAAGAGGTAGTGTCTCCACTTCTTCAATGAGAAGAATAGGGTTAGATAATACTTATTCACTTTAGTGTATCATGTCTTTGAGTAACTAATGCATGAATATGATAGTAAATTGATAATTTTCCTCTATAATCTCATTTTTGATAGAGTAGAGAGGCAATAGATGTGTTAGAGATAGCAAGGTGGATGTAAAAGGACTTATCCTTTTGTGGTGGATAAACTGTTGGTAGTTGTGCCAACTCTTGCTTAAGGTTTTCAAAGACCTCTTGGCATTGAGTCATCCACTCATGGTGGACCCCTTTCTTAAGAAAGTGTTGTAAGGATTATAATTTATCCATAAGCCTAGTGATGAACCTATGAATAAATTATAATCTATCTTGTAGTTCCCAAAGCTCTGTAAGGTTAGTTGGTGTTGCCAAGTTGGATATGGCCTTAACTTTATCAGGACCAACACATCTTCCTGCTTTAGATACCACAAAGCCAAGCGTCTTACCAATTTTAACACCAAAAACATACTTCTCGAGATTAAGCCTAAACTCATGTTTAAGGGATCATTTGAGTATAACGTCAAGGTCATGTGTATGGTCATTGGCCACTTTGGACTTAATAGCTATATTGTCTATGTAATCGTTAAGCAACCCTAGCATGTAATCACTAAAGATATATGTCATAGCTCTTTGGTAGGTTGCTCCTATAATTTTTAGACCAAAGAGCATCATGGTATAACAAAAGGTACCCCAAGAGGTAATGAAGGTTGTATCAAGTTGATGCTCTAGGTTAATCCTAATTTGGTTGTATCCTGAGAACTCATCCATGAAGGATAATAAGGCATTTCTGACTATAGTATCAATAATTTGTTCAATACTAGGCAAAAGAAAATTATCCTTGATGGTTGCCTTATTTAAGTTCTAGAAATTGATGCACATATGTATACTCCCATTTTTCTTTGGGACTACCACTATATTAGACACCCACTTTGCATAATCAATAATTCTAATGAAAATAGCTTGGTATAGTTTTGTGATTTCATCACAAACAACCAAGGCCAAATTAGGTTTAATCTTATGAATCTTTTTCTTAACTAGTCTAATGCTAGGATCAAGTATGATGTTTTTTTGTACTAGGTGTGGGTCTAGACTTGGAATATCATCATATGACCAAGTAAAGGTATTAATGTTGTCTTATAGAACCTTGATGATGTCTTGAGTTTGTTGAGGTTCTAGTGAAAAACTTAGTTTTGGGGTTTTCTTCTCACCACTGTGTGTTATGATAGGAACCTCAACTAGAAAGTCTTTAGTGAGGTCACCAGCCTTAAGGTCAAGGGTTTTGACCAGGTTTTTAGGCCATTTTAGAGGTTTATCTATTGGGGCTATGTGGACAAAAGACTCTTAGGCTCAAGATCTAGATAATTAGGGCCAATACATCATTCAATGTTACCATGGAGCCCACTTAGGCTTAAGAGCAAGGCAATTTACTTCGAGGTGTCCATAGTTTAATCCTGCATATCAATCATAAGCACATTAAGTGGCACTTGGGTAAAAGTTTTTAAATAATGAAAAAATGATATAAAATATTTTAGTAAGTGTGCAAACACATGCTATTCCAGTGTTAAACAAAATTCAAACAAGATCAACCTAGGCTATGAGATGTAGGTGAAGATAAATACANCAAAATTCAAACAAGATCAACCTAGGCTATGAGATGTAGGTGAAGATAAATACGATGGAACAAAGGTCCAAATAGAGGCAAGTAAAGATTAAAACAAGTTGAAACATCATAAGAATATAAGAAATAAGGCCAAAAATGATCAAATAAGGTTATGTTTTTTCTAGTTTAAGGCCTTCGCAGGTCATGGTTACATGGTATCAAACAATGGTTAAGAATGGTCAATCCCCACCACTTAACAGCAATCAAAGGCTGAATAGAGGTTAATAGAGGTCATAACAAAGAAAAAAAGATAATTGTGATGAAAATTACATGATGTAGAGGCTATATGAGGTCAAATGATGGTAATGTAGGTCAGCAATATGCAACAAGATCAAAATAAGTCAAAGTACCTTGAAACAAGGTTAAAGCCATCAAAATGAAATACATGTGGTAACACTTGGTCAATATTGGTCAAAATGGATTATATTTTGCCAATTTTAGGCCATAGCAAGCCATGGTATGGGGCTATAGGATTGCTATGGGAGTTTGGACATATAAGGGATTCATTATGGGGCTATTTTAAGATAAAATTAACACTTTTATTGTGACTACACTAGGCCTTATTGTTGACTATGCTGGCCCAATGTAGTCATGCATTCCCTAGCATAGTTGACATTGATGGGTGGTTTCTCAAGATCTATAAGGTTATTTTTAGGCTTGAAATGGTCTAAATAGCTAGCGCATGTGGTAGGTATTAAAGATTAACAAGTTTTCACTCCATTTTCTACCACCTAGAGGTTGGAAATGATGTTTCCATTGATGACTACATCGGGCTAATAAGCCCTAGCATAGTCACATGGGAGAAATCAATTCAAAGAATTTCATGATTATTCTTAGCACTCTACCAATTTTCTAGATTAGTGTAGGGTGATTAGAGGACTAGACTGGCTATTTGAAGGTCAAATTTGGGCAATGAAAGTAGGTTTTAGGGCATTTCCCACTAGACTACATTGTGCTAGCATAATCATGCATGGTGCTAATGTAGTTGGGTGGAATTTGATGTTTCTACAGCTCAAATAGAGTGAAACTACAATTAGATGTCATGGGATAGTGTTCTAGGCTTCCTAGGTTAGTTTTGGACCATTCTAAGTAGTATACTACTAATTTTTGTTGTTACAATTTGGGCTCATAACATGACTATGTTGGGCTAGCATAGTGTCAAGCTTCCTTAGCATACTCCTACATGGAAAATTAATTTCTATGAGTTTCTAGGCTTAATTGACCATGCTAATGGACATCCGAGGTTACTAGTGCTGTTAGCTAGAGTTTTAGTGCCAAAGTCATTAGTTCTGGTGATTGCTTGGGCATTGGTATGGTTAAATGCCTTATGACTATGTTGGGAATGTAGTTCCCAATGTAGTTGTAGGATTTCAGTTGGAAAAAATATGAAAAATATGAATTTTAGCTTTTTTTTCCAAGGTTTCAGGGTCTGAGCATGCTTCACCAAGATTTTGGATCTTTTCGAGAATCAATTGGAGCAATTTGTAAGCTATTTTGGCCACTTCCAAGTGAACTATGCTAGACCTTACTAATTACTATGATTTTCTAGCATAGTCATGTCAATTCTAGCATAGTTTGAAATTGGAAAATGGAAAATACTAAGTTTTTTTACTAAAATTGACTCCACCAAAGTCACAAGACTTCCAAAAATGAATTTTGAGCTATTTGTGGTAACTTTTGGCCAATATTAGATGGACTATGTTGGGCTTTGGCAGTGACTATGTTGGACCAATGTAGTCATAGTTTGCCTCACTATAGTTGAGGCTTAGACTATTAAAAATGATGAAAAAAGGTGAGTGTCATGGCCAAACAAGCTTTGGTGAGGTTCTAGAGTTTGTCAAAAGTGGGTTTGAGTCCTTCATTGTCAATTTTAATTAACTTGGAGTGGAGTATACTAGGGTTTAATAGTGAGTACACTAGCCTAGTGTAGTCATAGTCTCCCTCAACATAGTTAAGGTTTGGCAATGAAAATTGATGAATTTTGGCTTAATTCCCAAAGTTTGATGATCCCAATGTGCTCCAACAAGGTCCTATAGTTGGAAATGGTGTTCTAGTGACTAGATTTAACTCATTTTGGTCTCTAAAATTTGAACTACATTGGGTAGCACTAGTGAATACACTAGCCCAATGTAGTCATGCAGTTGTTAGTATAGTTTAGATTTTAGAGATGAAAAATACTAGTTTCTATGATCAAAATTGGCTTCAATAGGGTCCCAAGGTTTATTGACAATGAATTTGAGTTATTTTTGAAAAACTTTGATTAGTTTTTGATGGACTATGCTAGGCTCTGGTAGTGACTATGTTTGCTCAGTGTAGTTACCTCATCCCCTAATGTAGTTGGGATTGGAGGATGCAAAAAATGGAAAAATTTGCAAGATTTATCTTAGTTTGTAGATTTGTTGGGTTTTGGGATTATCGAGAAGTAAGTTGGACTAGGAATTGAATTACTCTATGCACCCTAGGTAGACTACACTAGCCACCACTAGTGACTATGTTGGCCTAGCATAGTCACTCTTCGAAAATGGAATTTGAACTAACAAATGACAAAAGTTTACTTCTACTTTATGTTTGGCATGGCTTTGAGGTCTTTAGAGGTGGATGTGGTCTTGGAAATGACTGGTCTAATGTTTTTAAGTGGACTATGCTGACCTAGCATAATCACTCCATCACCAGCATATTCACACTTGGAAAATGTAAATTCATGGATTTTTCTAGAGTTTTTTATTATTAGTTACTAGTTTGAGATCACTGGGGACCCTAGAAATGTGTGAAGGCTTTGAGACAAAGTTTTCAAGATGCATGATGGTTGGTATGGTTAATCCTCCCTATAAACCTTACGACTACACTAGGCCAACATCGTCACCTAGTTTCTCTAGTGTAGTCATTAGTATTGACTAGTATTTAGCAAAGTTTGGTAAGTTTGTCCTAGTTTCAAAGGTGCCAAGAACTTTGGCTAGGGTTTGGGGGATGGCATGGTCATTTGGAGTCAATTAGAGGTTGAATGAGCTAAGGATGCTCTATTCCATTTAGACTACATTAGGCTAGTGTAGTCATGTTGTTGCCCAACATAGTCACACTATTTACCTAGTCCATGTCAAGATTTGGTACCATTACTATTACTACTACCTACTAATTTTAGCATATGGTTCCAAATTTTAGTCATTAATATTTGTGGTTCGTATGTAATGGAAATGGGTTGATGGTGAATGGAAAAAGATAATATATCTTAGTGCACTATACTGGGCCAGCGTAGTCCACCTCCCAACAAGTGTAGTCACATGGGATGACTAGTTTTTGGATGATTTTTGGATGAATTTACAATTCCCTTTATCAAGGTTATCAATGCTTAGCTTCCTAGCTTGGTTATGAGGTTTTTTGTAGCATGGATAGAAGATTGGGAATTGGTTTTGAGAGTGGATGGGATATGGCACTTATCCCAAGGTTTCCATGTACCCAAGCTTCAATGTAGTCAATGTTACAAATTCTTAGCTTAGTCATGGTGTTCTTAGGTTGATTTCTAAGCATCTAGTAGCACTCAGATGGAATTAGCAAGTTCTATGAAAAAAAATTCTCACAAGCTAGTGTAGTCCCTCTTTACTAATTCCATCACCAAGTGAAGTGGGAATGGTGGATGGAAATCAAGGTTTACATGTGGACACTTAGGTTTAAGATTTGTTTTTCAATGTTTCCACTTGTAAAATCATTTTTGCGTCCATCCTTCCTTACTCCTATGCTTAAGTTGAGAGCTCTATGCTTAACATTGCTATCAAGCCCAACGTAATTATAGCCTTCTCGACCTCAAGTACTAGCATAGTCACTCCAGGATTTAAAAAATTCAAAGGTTTTCTTGTATTCTTTATAGTAGTCTACTACAACATGAAGAAGAAGGAATATATGAAGAAAATTATCTTAGAGGAGGCAAATGTAGCTGCCCATGACCTTTGACATCTTTCCCATCCTAGGATTGGAGAAAGTTCCACTACAATTTATTCTGAGTATACAACTATGGCCATTTTTTCCATTTGTTCCATCTATTTTGTTTATTAGGTCTATTTTATTTTTCACATCTAGGCTTGTTTATTATTTATTTTGGGATTTTGTAAAAATTCCATCATAGGTTTTGATTATGTTTATTCATTTTCAGTGTTACTTGGGCTTTTGGTTTTTGTTTATTTTGAGGTTTAAATGCTTTTTCCATGAATTCCATGGGTTTCTTGCTTTTTCCACCCAAAAAGACAATGCCACTTGTGAATTATTTTCCTACATAAAAAACTATTTTTTTAATTTTTTCAAAACTATAGGATCATTTTCTACTATTTTTTGGTCAACTAGATTTTTTAACCACTTAATTTTGCCTTACGGATAATTTGTTATGACTATTTTTGTTAGGTTGTGTCAAGTGGGTTTTCCAATTTTGGCTGGTTTCTAGTGTATGTTTTGTGATTTTTTATACACTAAACAGATATTGAAAATTAATTTTGATGGTTATGGGTTTGTAGTTTGACAGTCAAGAATTCTAACTAATTTTGAATCATCACATTTGGATGAACGGTTTGATTTTTATGAGTGTTTTTGTGAGCTCACATGAAAATGGGTTTTTGGCATGATAGCCACACTTAGGTTACTTTTGTAATTTTTTTTGTTGTAATTCATGGTTTTATGAATCCAACAACTATGTAATCATCAAATTTCATTTGAGTGGTTAATTTTTTATAGACATTTTCGTAAGGTCATGCGGAATCAAGGTTTTAAGATTATTACACATTTACCCCTATGAAAATGGGCAATGTTGAGACTTTGAAACTTTTTTTCCGTCAATGTTCCATGATCTTGGGGATTGTTTGAAGTGTTAAGAATGCTTTAGAAATGGTTTGTATCAAATTAAAAAAATTTTGATAATTTTTTTCCATGATTTCCCATGGCCATGTCATGTTTTTAGCTCTAAACTATCATTTTTACGTTTTCAATTGTAAATAGTCATTTACATTTTAGGTTGTATAGTGTCATTTTTGTTAAGCATGAATCGTTCCAATTGGTACTTTTCCTAAGTGTTGTTTTCTAAAATAAAGAATGTTCTCTTAAATATTCTATTTATTAAACCATAAAACTTCCACATGAAGTTATCCTTTATCATAGGTTTCCATCGTCACTTTTTTGGAGTTTTTATCCCATGAAGATATAGAAAGATTATTAGTGTAGGTTATAAACTAACAAATAGCATCAACCTCTAATAACATTATGTTTGCATCAAGAAGCATAATATCATATTGTATTTATATATTTACTTTAAATTCATCAAGCAAAAGAAGATTTCAAATTTCTTCTATCTATTTTGAATATTTATTTGATAGAGCAGGACCCCTTACAACACACCCATTGTACTGTCCGAAATCGTCGACGTAAGGCTAGAGGAAAAATGTACGTTGAAAGATCTCCGGAGAGACACAGATGACCCTGCCTTCGCGTGAGGGAAAGCTAGAAAAATGAAGGCAGAGTGCCTTGGATGGTCTGCATGCACATCAACCAAAGACTTCCCTGAGCATACGCTATGGCCTACGCTGGGGTTATCATCACGAAATGTGAAACAAAGAAAAATGATGTAACACAAAGTAACGTAACATAATGTAATGAAATGTAAAGAAACGTAACAGAATGTAACGAAACGTAAAGAAACGTAATGAAACGTAACGAAACGTAATGGAATGTAAATGTAAGCAGAATGTATGCAGGAACATGCAATGGAATGGAACAATGCAGAAAGTAAATTAGAATAGAACAATGGATGGAAAATAATGAATAATGTTTTATTAATCGACAAGATGTGCACCGGTCAAAACGTAGTTGCATTGCAAGTCGAACGTTAAGCTTCAATGTGAGGTGTTTGCAGGTGCTGGGAATCATGTGTGTCTGGGCTCAGGATTGCTAGTTTCTTTTGCTAGATTTTTGCCAACCCCGTTTATGTCCATGAATAGGGTATTTATGCATTTTTCTAGGCTCGGAAGTAGCATTTGCAAATGAGGTCAATGGCTATGAGATGAGAGAAAAATGGATCGTGTGACAGATGTACATGGGTAGACTACATTTTAGACCAAGTGCACTGTATCTTACAACACAAGCTAGCTTACGCCCATGGAAGTAGTGTAAGAGCTTGACAAGCTCATAGATGATGAGGCTTACAATGAATTCCAAGAGGGATTGACTCCAGCTCACTTGAAACTTCATGGTCCTTTGAGCTGACTGCTGCAGGATGTCGATTTGAGTGGTTCGGTGGCTGTTTGAGGCATCTCTACTTCACGAGGGCTCCCAACGTGAGTTGATTTGATCCTAGCATGTCCTCAGCATGCATTTGGAGTGCTTTTGTTTGGGCATGAATAGTGCTCACGCTGATGAATAGTGCTCAACGTGACCTGGGCATGAGCTGGGCATGAGCTAGTGAGAATGGTTCATTTCGCATCGAATCTTGATTTTCGAGGCCTGTCCTTCAAGTGTAACTGTTGCCTGGCCTTGGGGGCCACCTAGATGTTGATTTTGAGCCTGTTTGTACTTGATTTAAGCCATTTTGGTAACTCACATTGGGCTCATGCTATTAGTGTGACCTGGGCATGAGCTAGGCATGACCTAGGCGTGACCAAGCTAAAATGCCATGTTTCACATCCGAACTTTGATTTTTGATGCCTATTAACAAGTAGAACTATTGCCTATCCTTAGGAGCTGAGTTGATGCTGAAATGGTGCTTGGGAATGCTTGTTTGGACTAGTTTCTATTTGGTCACGTTGGGCTCACCCCAACTTGACCTAGGCATGACCAAGGCGTAATCAGTGAAAATAGTGCATTTTCAAGCCCAAAATCATGATTATGAGGGCTGGGAACCCGGGGTAACCATTAGTGGACCTTTAGGGTGACTTGTACCTTCAAAATCAGGCTATTTTGACTTTGTTTTGGGGCTATTTTGGGGCACTTACGCTAGACTCATGCTGGACTCACATTGCTAGCATGACCTGGGCGTGATCTCAGCGCGAGTGGCAAGATTTGTGTGATTTTGACTTGAGATCTTGGATTTTGGATGTTGAAACTTGGAGCAGCCATGAGTGGAGGGGGCCTTGTCCATTCAAATTAAGATCGTTTTGACCTTAGTCAAGTTTTTGTTGCTTGAGTCGTTCCTGTTTCAAAGTGTTAGGCTAAAATTTTGTGGTGTTTCATTGGCCTCTCTTTGTTAACGTCTGGAGGAATCTACCTGAGAGGCATCAACAAAGAAGTACAAAACACCATGAACAACCAATTACCAAGCATTATCTATTGGCCTCTGGCTGGATGTCATCACACCATGTCCAAAAGTACATTGGGTTGAGGGAAATGTGGTTTAGGGAAAGGAGGGAATTGGTTGTGACCAATGGAATCGAAAGATGATCGAGGGTTATAAGTGTTGCCAGAATTGTGGGAGAGGAGTGCTGTCGTGTGAGCAAGTCATGTCATTGGTCTTTGTCAATAGCTGGGTTTTCAGCAGACTTAGAACCGAGACACTGGAGGTGCGTTCTTTGGAGAAAAAGAACCCTTGTGTTATGTTTAAGGGGGCCCGTTGTAAATAGCCAAAGCCATGCGATGATGTGCCACATGATCATTTGTGGCATGAGTGTTTTCCCAAGACAATTATCTTCTTGCCTGGGGCTTGTATGAGAAGAACCAATGATCTTTGGTCTATGATGTCCACGGGGTCATGGAGACCTTTTCCGTGTATTTTTCTCTTTGACCTTTTTTTGTTTGTTTTTTTTTCTTTTTTTTTGGTCCCTTTGAAGGAGCTGGCTTTTGTGTCATACTCATGCTCATGTGCTTTGCATTTATATCATGTGCTGTGCGTTGTGTTTTGTGCTGCAACTGCTTAGGGAGTCACAGTGGGATGAATATTGTATCAAGGGACTATAACTGAGTAGGGTAAAAGGATCATGATGAGGAATGGGGAATGCGTCAGGAGTTGGAAATGTACTTATGAATGGATTGATTAACCCAATTACGAGCGTTAGGAAGAATTTGATACTTTGTCATCATGATGGAATGCATCTATGCACGAGCACCTCAAGTGTGTCATCTTGCAAACACCACTCCAAGGGAGCAAGAAAAACACAAATGATTTAGTCAGCTAAAGCACTTTAAACTTGAATGTAGTTGATGGAATGGAGCCATCATGTGGAATTTCAAGGCAAATAGAATCTTTGAATAGCATTTAATTTCATCACGATCTATGTGGCCGATCATGCAGTAGGTTTTTGGTGAGTACATACAGTTGATTGCAGCAACATGTCTTTTAGAATGACACCAATTTGTTGATGATGTCACCAGTTTGTAGTCTTGGCAGACTGTTATGGATTATTTTGACGTCATAATCCTTTGGACGTTGCCCTTTTATCATTGTAGTGGATGGTGCAGTGCTAGTTTATAGTTGTGGCGGACTATGAAGAGGCAAAAATAGTTTATAGTCTTAGTGGACTCTAGTGGACAAGTGTGGTAGTTTAGTGTCATACCGGATAGAGCTTTGTGGTGTCGGTTTACCATCATGACTCCAGGACATCGTGTGGTGCTAGTTTTAAGTCATAGCTCCAGGACGTCCTGTGGTGCTAGTTTTAAGTCATAGCTCCAGGACCACTCCTTGGTATCAATTTTAAGTCATGATGTCGGGACTTTCTCTGGTTCTAGTTTTAAGTCATAGCTCTAGGACTATTCTTACCTTGCTTGTGGGGTGTAATGTCGTATGCATGGTCATGCTGTGTGCTTGCAAGATCCTGTAAAAGTCAACTAGAAAGAATACAAAATCAAGCAACACCTGTTGTAAATAGAGTTAAAATGTACAAATGAAAGAAAGTAATGCAAAAAGTGATAGTTTTAGGCCATTCCAGGTTGTAGCCTAGTTTAAAGCCTTTCTGGGCCATTATTAGCTTATCCTCATTTCGGACACAAGATAGTTTAACGTCATTTTGGACAGAGGTTGTGAAGGGCTATTGGGTGGATGGGGCATTGTCACCACATATGATGATCTCCCTATCTTAATGGAGGAGGTGGAGTTCTTGGTGGATGGGAGATGACACTACGCATGACCTAGCTAGCCAAGTGCATCCTAGGATCATGTTGTAGTTTGGCATCTTGTCGATGACTGTAAAGTTTGCAAATGTGGGGTGCTAGTCTCCTATTGTGAAGGCGATGTGGATTGTGCCTTTAATGGCTACACATGCTCCATCGAAGGAGTTTAGAGAATCGATTTTGGTCGGTTGAATGTTGTGCGTTAGGCCTAGTCGTTCGACAACAGAGTGTGCAACAATGTTTTCTGCCTCGCCATCATCAATGTGTACTCTGCGTACTGCGTATTTTCTGATGCTTACACTAATGTTAAATGGTGCATGTGTGACCTCCCCTTGTTTGGGGTCGATCTTGACATCATTGTTGTGGAAGGTTAGAGTTGTTGTGTTTGCGTCTGGTGGTATGAGGGATGTAATGGCTACGCGAATGACATCTTCGATTGGAGATATGTTTTTTGTAGCAGGGATGGAGACGAGCATGTGTGCTAGTGCTTGATGATGCTCTGGTGATGTCAAGACAAGGTCAAGCAAGGTAGGCATTACATTCTTATGTTTTACTACATTGTGTGCATGGGATAGTACGTCTACGAGGTTATTGTTTATGTTTGTTGTGGTGGGAGCCTCTTCAATTTTGTGAGCCATAATGTAGAGCTCTTATGGAGGGGCAATGCATAAGGGTTGTTGTTTAGTGGGCCTAGGGGTAGAGCTAGGACTAGTTTGTGGTTTAGGTATTGGTGACTTGGGTTGCCACTACTTGTATGTGGCCAAGTTATTAGAACTTGGGCTTGGTGTGGGTGTCGTCGGAGTGACTTGTGTGTTTAACGTCACGATGGATGGTTGTTGGCAGTTTATCATCTTAGTGGATAGTTGTTGTGAAATCTTTATCACAAAGGGTGTTGTGGGTTTATGAGGTGACACTTTGATGAAAAAGGGAGGCCCCTTGCTTGTGGAGGCGGAGGAGGTGGGATTGTTAGGTTGCACTACGTTGAGTAATCCTTTCTTTACCATTCTTTGCAAATCATTTTGCAAAGTTTAATAAGTGTCTGTGTCGTGTTGTGTCCAGACATTTGGTGGTAGTGGCAGTATGCACTTAAGTCAAAATGTTGTGGAACACATGCATTGTATGTTATAGTGGGATGACTTCCCAATTCACAATGTTTCTGGTTGCATATGTAGGCATCATCTGACATGTGTTTGCATTGGATCAAGCCAGCATTAAGGAGTTGTTCTAGCAATTGGGAAGGTTTTCCCGGTAAGGGTATGTGGTTGCGTTGGGTGCACTCACGTCTAGGAGCGGCTTGTATGATGGTACCAGAGCTAGAGTTGGAGGCTTGGGGTGTTGAGGCCATGGGCCTGTTGGTTGCATGTGTTGGCATGGTGATTGTTGCGATTGTTGCACTTGATGTTGCTTGTGTATCCTACGCTATTTATGTTGTTTGTGTTGGTTGCATTTGTTGCATTTTTCATTGTGCATGTTGTTGTTTTTTATGTTGGCTCCTGTAGGCCAAGTAGGATGGGTCATTGCTTGCTCTTGCTGCCTCTTTGATGCCCTTTGCTTGGTCAAAGTCCTAGGTAAGAGACTTTGGGACCAGGTAGAGTAGTTTGAACTTGATAAAGTCATTGACTGCACCCTTGAAGATTGCCAAGAGATGTGTCTCTGCGATTGGCTCATGCATTTCATTAGCTTTGGCACTCCATCGCTGGAGGAAGGGTAGTATGGGCTCCAGGGGTCCTTGTCTGACATGGAGGAGCTTTTTGATTGTCACTTCAGGTTTGATGTTATATCTGAAGCGTGTTACAAACTAGCATATGAGGTCCTTGAGGGATGTGATGGAAGCTCAAGGTAGGGCACGGTACCAGTCTAAACCTTTGCTAGTGAGCGATAGGGGAAAGAGGAGTAGAATGGCATGTGGCCAGGAGTGCAACGTGATGGCTTCTATGTGGAATGTGATGATATGTGCATTGGGGTCACTATGACCATTGTATTTTGTCAGATGTGACAATGAATAGCCCACGGGTAATGTAAGGGGTGGGATCATAGGATAGATTGGATCATCATGGTAAAAGTCCACCACCTTGGGTGTGTCTGAGGAGGTAGCCTTAAGCTGGTTGATTTCCTCCATCAAAGTCTAGATGAGTTGGGATACTTGTTCCCAACTCATAGATTCACCAACTGGTTGTGTTGACTGGACTCGCGTAGGTTGTGCAGCAAAGGGTTGGATCACCAGTTGTGGGCTTTGTGAGTTTAATGTCACAGCAGTCAGTTGTTGGTAGTTTAACGTCATACTGGATGTGTGTTGGTAGTTTAAGGCCATACCGAGCCATGGATAGTTTAACGTCATCCCAGACGGATGATGAGCAGGTGCTTGAGGCATTGGTGAAACAGGCATGGCACATGTGGCACCTGCTTAAATGTTGGGTTGAGGTTGGCATTTTTGGGGCATGGCCCCAATGTAGGCATAAGGTACTTGTGTTGCTTGGGGCTAGGCCCTGTCGTACATACAAGGTATTTGGATTGTTTGGGGCTAGGCCCCAGTGTGCATAGATTGTGAAGCGAATGCCTTGGGCATGTGCTCCAAGTGCTGTGATTGTTGTGAGGAAGTAAGGCCCCAAGGGCTATCAGGTTCAAGCAGGGCTGCAAACTCGTACTCGTACTTGGATGGCAATCTAAGGTAAGAGGAAGTCATCTCGGAATCATTATGTTGTATGTATTGTATGTATTGGACAAGGTGATCCATGTTGATGGTAGTTAGTACTTAGACTGGCTTGAAGTAGGTGCAAATCACGGTGAATTCGGCTTTGAAATGGATGTGTTTTTGTTGAAAAAACACTGTAGCGGTACTATAGCGACACTATAGTAGCATGAGCACTGTAGCAGCGTGAGCACTATAGCAACCGCAAAACACTGTAGTAGCGTAAGGTTACTGTAGCAAGCGGAGGTCACGTTGGAGCGTGAGTGCAGCGTGAGCACTATAGCAACCGTAAAACACTGTAGTAGCGTAAGGTTACTGTAGCAAGCGGAGGTCATGTTGGAGCATGAGTGAAATGTAAGTCAAGCTAGACATGTGTAAGCTAGCTTGACAAGGTAAGATTTAGTTTCAGCACTTGGTCTGTGCAGCACTTGAATAGGTAGCATGATCAGGGTTTTGATTAAACGGTAAACATGTTCGGCCCTCCTTCTAGCGCCAATTTCTGTACTGTCCAAAATCGTCGGTGTAAGGCTGGAGGAAAAACAAACGTTGAAAGATCTCAAGAGAGATACAGACGAACCCTGCCTTCGCAGAGGGAAAGCTAGAAAAACGAAGGCAGAGTGCCTTGGATGGTCTGCACGCAGATCAACTAAGGACTTTCCCAAGCGTACGCTATTGCCTGCACTGGGGTTATCATCACGAAACGTGAAACAGAGAAAAATGATGTAACACAAAGTAACGTAATAGAACATAACAAAATGTGAAGAAACATAACAGAATGTAACGAAATGTAACAGAATGTAACGAAACGTAAAGAAACATAATGAAACGTAATGGAACGTAAACGTAAGCAGAATGTATGCAGGAACATGCAATGGAATGGAACAATGCAGAAAGTAAATTAGAATAGAACAATGGATGGAAAATAATGAACAATGTTTTATTAATCGACAAGATGTGCACCAGTCAAAACGTAGTTGTGTTGGAAGTCGAACGTTATGCTCTGATGCGAGGTGTTTGCAGGTGCTGGGAATCACGTGCGTCTAGGCTCAGGATTGCTGGTTTCTTTTGCCAGATTTTTGCCAACCCCATTTATGTCCATGAACAGGGTATTTATGCATTTTGCTAGGCTTAGAAGTAGGATTTACGAATGAGGTCAATGGCTGTGAGATGAGAGAAAAACAGATCGCATGACAGGTGTACATGGACAGATTACGTTTTAGACTAGGTGCACTGTATCTTACAACGCAAGCTAGCTTACACCCATGGAAGTAGCGTAAGAGCTTGACAAGCTCACAGATGGTGAGGCTTACAATGAATTCCAAGAGGGATTGACTCCAGCTTGCTTGAAACTTCATGGTCCTTTGAGCTGACTACTGCAGGATGTTGATTTGAGTGGTTCGGCGGCTGTTTGAGGCGTCTCTACTTCACCAGGGCTCCCAGCGTGAGTTGATTGATCCTGGCGTGTCCTTAGCGTGCGTTTGGAGTGCTTTTGTCTAGGTGTGAATAATGCTCACGCTAATGAATAGTGCTCAGCGTGACCTAGGCATGAGCTAGTGAATGGTTCATTTCGCGTCGAATCTTGATTTTCGAGGGTTGTCCTTCAAGTGTAACTGTTGCCTGGCCTTGGGGGCCACCTAGATGTTGATTTTGAGCCTGTTTGTGCTTGATTTAAGCCATTTTGATAACTCACGCTGGGCTCATGTTTTTAGCGTGACTTGGGCGTGAGCTAGGCGTGACATGGACGTGACCTAGGCTTAACCAGTGAAAATAGTGCATTTTTGAGCCCAAAATCAGGATTCTAAGGGCTGGGAACCTGGGGTAACCATTAATGGACCTTCAGGGTGACTTGTACCTTCAAAATCAGGCTATTTTGACTTTGTTTTGGGGCTGTTTTGGGGCACCTATGCTAGACTCACGCTGGACTCACACTGTGAGCGTGACCTGGGCGTGACCTCAGCGTGAGTAGTAAGATTTGTGTGATTTTGACTTGAGATCTTGGATTTTGGATGTTGAAACTTGGAGTAGCCATGAGTGGGCCCCGAGGGGGCCTTGCCCATTCAAATTAAGACCATTTTTACCTTAGTCAAGTTTTTCTTGCTTGAGTCATTCCTGTTTCAAAGTGTTAGGCTGAAATTTTGTGGTGTTTCACCCATGAAGAATAGTAGGTTGAACAATAATATAATAAAGTTGTTTTTGAATTTTTTAATGATAGAATATATTCCTTCTTATATTTACTTTTTTTAAAAGAAAATAAGGCTTTCATATTACTTGCAACTCTTTAAGGAATGCATTGATGCCATTTGTAATTGTAGAAACATTATAGGCCAAGATATTTATAGGAAAAAATTATATTCATGTGTGCATGACCTATAACAAAGTTTTTCATCTTATTACATTTGACACAAATCTTGATTTTATTTTTTGGACACCAACTTTCATTACTAGATGCTAATAAAAGTTATTAAATGTATTAAGCATTTGCTACAATTCTTCCATCGAATTTGAAATTAAGGCAACATCATCAACATAGAGTAAGAGTCTAATAGGATTGGTTTAATTATGATTACAAATTGAAATAAGGTATGAGAAAGAGAATGAAGAAGCATTGGTTGGCTACATTGACATAGCTATATCAAGGTAGATGCCTTAATGTAAGTTCCTTGACAGATGCCATCACATCTATTTGAGCAAAAAGTTGGAAATTTTGATTTTTATTAGCTCTGATATTGGATACTAGATATTAGGGCCCAAGAAGCAATGTTGGATATCTGATATCACGATATGTGTGTTGGCCTATAAATATAGCACTTGGGTGCATGGTTTGAAAATAAGTCTTTGTCAATAGAGTAGCCAAACTCTTATAGTTTTATTCTATAGTTTTAAAAAATAGTTAGTGAGTGCTTGCAGTGTGGATTTGAGTCAGCTATATAATGTCTGATTTGAGTGGCAATGTACCTAGACACATTCCATGAATAGTAATAAGATTGAGATTGATTCTTATTCATTGCAGCACTTTGACTTAGATTAGATTTACTTTCCATGCAATTTACTTTTTATGTAACTAGTTAATATTTACATTTCCATGCATATTAATGAATTGGTGGAATGAGTGCAACTAGTTTTGAGCATAAACACGTATTCACTTGATGATCCTAGTAGCGTTATTACTTGGTTCATCCAATAGCATAGTGCTTGGTAATCCTAGTGGTGGATAGATGGGTTTAACACATGTACACCAAGTTAAGAATAGACACTCATCACCCGTAGGCTAGTTTAGACTTTACTTTCCATTGTTAATTAGTTAAATAATTGATTTCTTTATTATCATTAGGAGTAGCATAAGGATAAAACAATATCAAGAATCATATGCCTCACTTTGGACTAAACCATACATGACAAAGCTACCATTGGTCCAAGTGGGAAGACAACGAACTATGATCAAGGCATAACAATCTAGATGCCACAACTAGTCCCATCAATGAAATTTAACTAGATCATGTGTGAATGCTTGTGATTCATATGGTTGAACGTAGGGGGTACTTTGTTGCTCATCATTGGTGTTGTTGGCAGGGATGGTGCTAGTTATCTAGATTAGTTATATTATACACGATTTTTGTAAATGCGCTAATGAATTATCTTTTAGAAATATTAAGTCACACACATCATAAACTAATAATAACATCTCTTTCACATAGAATTGATAATGCATCATATGAAGAGAAAATTCATTGGAGAAATAATGAGATATATATTGAAGAAAATTGGAGTGACCAACCTCATGCAGGGGCTTCATACGTTCATGACCACCCTAACTATACTTAAGGGCTACATTCACCTAAGGTAGCTAATCCTAAAGGAGAAGAAGTAAGTCCTAGATCATGGGAGGCCTTAAGGCCTAGGACCTCCTCAAAACCTAGAAAAGATATATCAAGGGACAAAAGGGAGAACTATAGAAGCGATGGTGATTCTCCCAGCTCCTCATCTTCCTCTTCCTCTTTAACGTCTAGTTTTGATGAAGATGAACGTAGGTATAGAGATAAAGCTCCACTATGGGATTGAAATAAAAATTGAAATCAAAACCCAGGGTAAAATCAAAGACATCAAAATGAACATAGAAAAAATTGTCACAATCAGACAAATAAAAATATAAATTTTTACCATGACATGTTTGATGATGGTGAATCTTTGTTGGCCACTAAGAGCATGATACAGATCATAGAGGTAGCTAAAATAACCCATAGGCATTGAAAGCAAAGTCACATCAAAAGGCGTGATATGAATAGCATTCCTAAATTTGTGGGAGGCTATAATTCTAATCCACAACATCATTTACAAGCCTTTCATGATGCCTGAATCTTAAAAAACATTGAAAGTGGATGAAAAAAGCTTAAGCTCTTTTCTAGGACACTAATAGACAAAGCCAAAGTGTGGTATAGATCATTGAAACCAAATTCAATTCATTGATGGTCCATAATGCTGGAACTTTTCAATGAGAAATACCAAACCTATGCAAGGGTGTCCAGCCTAAGGAAATGAATCCAAGGATGGAAACAAGAATAACATGAACCCTTAGATATGGCCCTAGATAGATACTATTCTCTATTGAATAGATGCCTAGGCCATTGTTTCTTTCAAGAATAACTTTTCCACATCATAGATGGGCTTCATAGTCAAATAAGAAAGACCCTTGCAATCTATTCTCAAGGTCAATTATATGAACTAGGAACCCATTAGATCCAAAGGCTAATTGAGTGTGTGGAAAAAGAAGAAGGAGAGTTATGTAAATGAGATAATGTAGAGTTAAATAATTGGGATCCAAATCTTCAAATGAAGTGGATTCATTTCTATGAAAAGGAAAAAGAGGTAGCTCTTGATGAGGTGATTTTACAACAAACCTTACC
Source organism: Gnetum montanum (assembly GCA_015680685.1). Classification (NCBI taxonomy): domain Eukaryota; kingdom Viridiplantae; phylum Streptophyta; class Gnetopsida; order Gnetales; family Gnetaceae; genus Gnetum; species Gnetum montanum. The sequence goes on along the minus strand of MNCI01025116.1, from coordinate 816,528 downwards.
AATACAAAATTCTATCGATGAGCTTGAAGGAAAGCTAGATAAGGTGTTGAAATCGATAAATGAGAAATTTACAACTTGTGTTGAAATCATAGAGGAGAGAGTAATGCAAAATAAATCAAGTGACCACAACAAAAGGAGAAAATGGACCAACAAACAGGTTAGAACAATGATCAACAGAAAAGGGAAATGGCTATAGAAGAAAAGGCTATAGACTCAACAATCAAAGAAGATGATGGATGTAACATCTACATATATGACCATCCATAGGGCTATTTCCCAATCACGTTACATCAAGTGACCACAAGAACTTTTGCATTGAATCCCATGTTTGTACAAAAGAAAATGCCTAGGAAATTACCTTTCTCACAATGTAATTATAGATAGTCCTACAACTAGCCATACCATCCTAGTGGGACTACTTACTAGCCTCGACACTATTATCCAATGCAGTGGCAAAACCCAGAGTTGTGGGAAAGGCCATGATGAAACTAACACTACCCTTATTGTTAGTCGAACCCGTATAGCTATTATGTTCAACAATTAGTTTTCCTAACTAGTTCCACTTCCTCTACCTCAAATCACTACTACCACTCTCCTAAATATCATCATCTCATAACATCTTCTATGAGATCACCACCTCACAAATCTCATCCTTCTCCTCAATATTCTCATACTTCCCTCCATTGTATGTCACCACCAATAACATAGGAAGGTTTAGCACCACGACATCAATGAGAGAATGCCACTTGTGATATGAACATACATTGAAATGATAATGCCAGTAGATCTCCACCACAATCTTGGAAACATCCTTTCTTTAGGATGGTTTCCATGAATAAGCATAACATTCATGGACCTACTAACTCATCTAAACTAGCATAATGCCAATCAAGTGCAACACCCTTCCTCTCACAACTAATGTCCTCCAATAATACACAAAAGCCAACATCCATCATTGCTCCAATACCTGACAGAAACGATAAATCTAGCACTATGGAGAGATAGAAGAATCCATGCATAACTAATAATGATAAAGGGTGTAGTCATGAGCTAGATGTGCAGAAAGTTAACACAATTTCTATTCTAGCCCACCATACATTTCCAAACCAAGTGTGTGAGCAACAACCTATCTACGTAGCCACCACTAAACTAGAAGACATCCAATGACTTTTCACGAATGAACAGAGCCTACCTACCCACTTATTAATTCTTATCATGGTCAAAAGCTTAGTTGTGGGGGAGATGCTCTATCTTGACTCAAGAACTATTAAGTGTTTTTCACCTTTTTTGTTTTATAATTTTTTATCATTTTTCTATTTCTTCCAAATTTTTTTGATTCTTCATATGTTTTCAATTTCTTAATATTTTTCTTTTCTTTATATTTTCCTCTTTTATTAAGTCATTCTTTTTATGTTTTATGAATGTATTTCATGTTTTTGTTTATAATATTACTATGTGTTGAGTTTTTTGTGCTATGCTATCAAGATGATTGGGTAAGTAATTGTGTAAAGCAATGAGACCACCTCATCCATCCCTCTAGTTCTCTAAATAAAATGTATTTATCATGGAAATGATTTGTTTCTTCTGTTATGAAACTAAAATTCAACAATGATCATTGTACCTTGAAGAAAGAGGGAATGACCAAGTGGGAATGGAAAAGGGTGCGACATCAAGGGGACTTGTTGGATTCTCTTCTTGACTTCCTTTGTGTGGTTTATGACTTCTCTTGGAATGTATCATCACTCCTTCATTGACCAATAAAAAGGAAGCTCTGTTTTTGCATGGTGTGGTTCCCATTTCAAAAAAATATAGAATTAAAAATAATTTTTTTTAAAAAAATAATATAAAATGCAAAAAAGAAAAAAGAAGAAGCAATAATAATAATAATAATAATAATAATAATGGAAATTCAAAGCACATCCCTTAGATACAATAATGGGCTACAAGCACTAGTTATGAGGCTAGAAAGACATCTTACCCATGCTTGAAGGCACCCCTCTAACTAAGTCCCTTCCTTCTTTCTTTTCTTTTCTTTTCTTTTTGAAGTGATGATTGTTCTTTGGGGTGGTTGTGGACTCATGGTGGTTGTAGAAAGGAACACATCAATGCAAGATCACTATTCATGGTATGGAATTGGTCTGAACTTGGATGAATAGGTATGCTAATCATTTTAATCACAATTTTCATAAGAACCTATTGTGGACATGGTCAAGAACCTTAATCTTGATCTTTGTGATCCCTTCTCATCCCATTATTCACCTCACTACTGCATGCGATTATGAGCCTTTTGGTTTTGTATAGTGCAGTGAAACATCCCAATCATGGTAGTTGTATGTTGTTTGAAACAAAGGCTTGATCTACATTTAACTTCTCGGGTGTCCACGAACGTCTATAGAAGTGGTTATTCAAGGGCATTATGGTAGGATCCTACTTTGGAGAGGACACACTTGCATAACTTTTGTTGATCATGGCTTTGAACTAACTTTCACATCTTTCAAAACATCAGTGATAGTTTCTTTGAATTTATGGATAATTTTGGAATTAATTCTCATTCATTTCATTAATTTTTCCTACTCTTCTATTTCTATATCCACTAATATTTCTGGGAAATCTTCTGAATTAGACCTTTGATTTTAATAGTTTGAAAACTTGTGTGGTTCTAAAGTTACACTTATTAGTCATGGGGGCTAGGGATGTTTGCTTTGAAAATTTTCTAACATCCTATTTTCAAACATCATGGTAACTAATAGTAATTGATCAAAATAATATAAATAGCTTGATGATTTTAGTTACCTCATAGCCTTGGGGATATTACATTGTCATCACCTTGGCTTAAACGCAAACTAAGGGATCCAAAAAGGGTTGATTATTAAGGAAAAATTTACCAAAAATAATTTTGATTCTTTGGTGACTGCAAGTAATGCTAAAAGAAATGCCTAAGAAAGAAGGTCTTTTACCAAGCATAAAAATGAATCCAAGAAGGGGATAACAAAGGATATGCCCATGGACAAATCATAGCACATATAAGATAGCAACTCAAACTTCATATGTTTGCTAGATCCATGGGATGATGAGAAGAAATTTTAGTCCATCCTTCAAGAAGGTTTTGCATAACTAGAGAAGCATCAACATAATAATCAAGATTGGAAGTATGCCACTGTTAGCAGCAACAAGAACAATCATCTTTAGTCCATTTTTTATGACCTCTACAAATTTTGTAATCTTCAATGTCTATCCAATCTTTTTGTCACTGTGTCATTTTATATGTATTCACTGGAATAAAATTTTATAATGTGGTAGTTAGAGTTAGTTAGTAGTTAGCATCAGTTAATAATCCCATCATTCCCAAGTTTTTGTAAAGAAAGCTTGGTCCTATCCTGTTAACTCGAGGACAAGTTTTTACTCAGTTGTGGGGGTATGATGAAGCATCGATTGCCTACGTTGATGCATCTATATTAAGGTAAAAGCCTCAATGTAGATGCCTCAACACAAATTCCTTTATGCATGCCATCACATCTATTTGAGTAAAAAGTTAAAAAGTTGATTTTTGTCAACTCCGATATCAGATACCTAATATCGGGGGCCCAGAAAATGATGTCAAATATATGATATTGTGAGATGGTGTGCTGGCCTATAAATATAGTGCTTGGGCACACAGTTTGAAAATAAGTCTTTGTCAATGGAGTAGTCGAACTCTTGCAATTTTATTATGTAGTCTTAGAAAATTGTCAATGAGTACTCGTAGTGTGGATCTGAGTTAGTTGTATGACATTTTATTTGAATGGTAATGCACCTAGACACATTTCATGAATGAAAATAAGATCAAGATTGATTCTTATTCATTGAAGCACTTTGACTTAGATTAGATTTACTTTCCATGCAATTTACTTTTTATGTACTTAGTTAATATTTACATTTCCATACATATTAATGAATTGGTAGAATGAGTGTGACCAGTTTTGAGCATAAACAAATATTTGCTTGGTAATGCTAGTAGCATTATTGCTTGGTTTGCCCAAAAGCATAGCGCTTGGTAATCCTAGTAGTGGATACATGGGTTCAAGATGTGTACAGCAAGTTGGGAACAAAAACTCATTACCTATAGGCTAGTTTAGACTTTACTTTCTATTGTTAATTAGTTAAATAATTGATTTCTTTATTATCATTACGAGTAGTATAAGCCAAAATAACATTAAGAATCATATGCCTCACTTTGGATTGAACCATACCTGACAAAGCTACCACTAGTCCAAGTGGGAAGATAATGAACTATGATGAAGGCATAATGATCTAGACACCACAATTAGTCCCATCCATGGAATTCAACTGGATCATGTGTGAATGCTTGTGATTTGTATGGTTGGGCATAGGGGGTAACTCGCCACTCATCAAAGAACATCCTTGTTTAACACTAATAGAACCATTAAATATAATTCTTTCTTATCCATTTGTGAAGTAAATGCATACCTCTTTATAAAGTTTTTGGATAGCAAATAACAATGTAATGGGAAGTTCTAAATTTTCCAAGTACCTTAATAACTTGTTTCAAATAATAGAATCATAGGTCTTCAAAAAAATCTATAAAGCAAATAAAAGTTTTTTTGTGTGAATCTTTTGCTCTATTAGTTAACTATTTTAAAGTGATAACATAATCTATCGTAAAATGCTACTACTTAAATCTTACTTGGGAAATTGCATGTGTTCATTGGCACAAATGAAAATAAGATTTATGTATGAAATTTAGTTTGGTAATATTTTCAATGTAGATGAAAAATAAGATTTGAGTTTAGGATTTTACTTTGCAATGTTTTCAATATAAAATAAAATAAGATTTCAGTTAAAATGTGTGAATGAAAACACAACATTGGGTGTGAAATCGATTGAATTATTTATTATTTATGAACACATATGAGATGATGCTATTTGGTAGCCATTAGTTTGCCATTGGATGATGGCTAAGGTTCTATTGCCAAGTAATGATCACATTGAAACCTTTAGAAATCCACGTTAATATGTTGGGTAGCGATAGGGGAAAAGTTGAAAGAGATTCAATTCTATTTAAAGAGCTTGTGTGCTTCACCTCTATAGAACTTCTAAAAATAAAGTTAGTCATGGTTAAAGTTTATGAAATTAGTAAAGAAAATAAAATAATATTATTATTATTTAATAAAATAATATTATTTTCCTTAAATATATAGCACCCATTGAAATAAAAATTGATACAAAAGTTGAAAAAAATAGTTCAACAAGTAAATTGTATTTAAGTAGAATAACAACAATAATATAATACATTATTTAGTGTATGAAATTAAAAATAACTTATTGAAATATCTTTGGTAGCATTAAATCATTAAACACATTCCAATCAAATAATTAAAACTATGCAAAATTTTAATTTGTAACAAGAGTCATGGTGAAATCATTGTATTATATCCTTGTGTTTAGGAATTCTTATTAATAATTGATTAAGTAATAAAAAATAAGATATGAAAAAATAGATAGCTAGCTTTCTTTTTCCTTTTTTCCCACAATACCAAGATGATGGTGAGATACATATATAGAGCACCCCTTATATCATATATGCATATTTATACATCTAAATATAAAGATATACATGTTATTAAATTGAAGCCTATAGGATATTAGAACCTATATAATAATAGTCTTAGATGCCTAAATTCAACCCCACCCGAAGAACTTTCAACCTATGATTATGAAGTCATATCCATGTTAAATGTATGTAATTGTTAAACATGTTTTTTTGTTTGTCCTAGTCTTTAGGAATTGTCCTAGTCTTTAGGGATTAGTTGCTTTTCTTTAGATGGTTGAACATGTAGTAACCGCTTTCTTTAGAAGTTGCTTCATATTAGGATTTAGCTGCTATTTTCTCTCATTTTACCATTGATGTATTTGCCTATTTAAAGGCCATTATCAATTGAATAAAGTGAGTTTTTAGTTGCCTTTGTTTGCCCTTGTTTTGTTTCTTTATGCACTATTTTTTCCCCGTGTGTTTACAGTTCCTATACTAATAGTATCCAGACTCTAACAAGTATCTAAGCCTGGTTTAGGAGGCTAGAGAGAAGGGCATAGTAGTGCTTAAATGGCCTCTAAAAATTTTGTATAGCTTGCCATTCCACGTTTTGATGTCACTATGATCATTGGAGTATGTTGATGGAAAATTTCCTGAGGTCTAAGGAGTATTGGCAAGTTGTTGAAGATGGTGTAGTAGCACTCGTAGTTGAGGCTGCACTTACAAATGAACAAAGAAAGAAGCTAGAAAGACTAGCTAAAAGATTTGAAGGCAAAGAATTATTTATTTCAAGTAATTGATCGTTCTATCCTGGAGACTCTTTGTAGTAATGAAACTTCCAAGGATATTTGGGATTCTATGAAGAAGAAATATTAGGGATCTTCAAGAGTAAAGTGCACACAGCTTTAAGCCTTCAGAAGGGATTTTGAGACTTTGTAGATGAAATATGGGGAGTCTACTACTAGCTATTATGCAAGGACAATGGGGATAGCCAATAACATGTGATTCCATGGTGAGAAGATGGAGGATGTGATTATTGTTGAGAAGATATGGCGTTCCTTATTTCCCAAGTTTGATTATGTTGTTTGTTCATTTGAAGAATCCAAAGATGTTGATGCACTTTCCCTTGATGAACTTCAAAGTTCTTTGCTAGTCCAAGAATAGAAGATGAATCAAAATTCAATTTCTAAAGAGCAAGCTTTGAAGGCTTCTACTTTTATATATTCCTCAAGATGAAGAGGTATAGGTAGAGGTAGAAGAAGAGGAGATCAATGCAATAAAGATGGTAGTAGACATTTTAAAGGAGATGGTGATAAATTTCAAGGTAAAGGCAAAGGGCAAGTTGACAAATCTAAGGTGGAATGCTTTAAATCTCATAAATATGGACACTATCATTTTGAATGCTACACTAAACTACCCAATGAAAAAAGGAGAGAAATCAAATTTTATAAAAGAGAAGGAGTCTAAGACTTTGTTGATGGTGGTTCAAGTCAACTGAGAATCTTAGTTAGATGTATGGTATGTGGATACTAGCTACAACAACCATATGTGTGGATGTAAGTCTTCTTTTTCTTACTTAGATGAAAGTTTTCATTCTGCAATAAGTTTTGGTGATTGTTCTACTCTAAATTAATGTGAAAGGGGGACATTAATATTAGAACCAAAAATGATTTTGTAGAAATAATTTCCAATGTTTTTTACGTTCTTGATTTGAAAAGTAATTTGTTAAGTGCTAGTTAATTGCTAAAGAAAGGTTATGAAATAACCATTTAGAAGGGTGCTTTTGAAATTTCTAATCCTTCAAGAGGAGCTATTGTAGTTGTTCAAATGAGCTCCAACAAATTATTTCCATTGAGGATTGAAAGAACTCAATCTTGTCTAAAGGCTGAAGTAAAAGACCCAACATGGCTTTGGCATTTTTGCTATGGCCACTTGAATTTTGGAGGATTAAAAACTCTGCAAAAGAAAAATATGGTGATTAGTCTTCCTCAAATTACAATTCCTTTTGAAGTCTATGAAGAATGTGTTGTTGGTAAACAACATTGTTGATGGGATGTGATATCGCATGGGCCGCAATATCACATCTTTCCTTGCGATATCGCAGCCCGCCGCTAGTTCTATAAATAAGAGGTGACTCTCCCTTGTTTCTCCATCTAGATCTAGACCCTTAGTGAAACTCTGGCAGTTTTACCTCTCCAGAGATAGAATAATTTCCATGTGCCTGCAGTAGGAGTCCCAAAGTGAACAAATCTTTATTCAAGCAAATATTGTACCTGAGCACAAGTTTGTGTATAGAAATAAAAATGAACTTTTGGATAAACCTTGCAGTGCATGGACTAAGCTAAATAGGACTTTAATTATTGTTAATTGTTTAAATACTTTATTAGTTAATTAATCTTTCTCAACCCTCAACACTCCTAGTTAAGTGCATTCAGTACGACCGCTTCGAGCATGTGCGTTACGCTTGGTAATCCCAGTAACAAATAGCGTTTAGTAATCCCAGAAGGTTGCATTAGTTCAGGGTGTGAACGATAAGTGGGATGGATACTGATGCTAGGCATTAGAACTTAGTTAGTTAAAGTTAGTTACTTAGTCTCTTCACCCTTTCCCTCATTAGCATAGGAGATAAAACATAAAAGATACAAAAATCACATACCTTAGACTTACTTAACCATACAACCATGACAAATACAAGTATGTCTGGGAAGACAACAAACGATTAACCTTAAGTGTTCCATAAGGTGTGTAGGCACTTAGTCTGCGGAGTTCGACCGGATCGCGCGTGTAACGCTTGTATTCATATGGTTGAGTGTACGGGTACCTCGCCACTCATCAATAGTTCTCAATTATTTCAAGGAAAATCATGGAGAGCAAAGAATGTCCTTGAGCTGGTTCACTTCAACATTTATGGGCCAATCAAACCATCTTCAAATAGAGGTAAGAGGTACTTGATCACATTCATTGATGATGATACTCAAAATTGTTGGGTTTATTTTTTGAAGGAGAAGTTTGAAGCTCTTAATGCATTTAAAAGCTTCAAGGCATAGATTGAGAACGAGTCTAGAAAGATCATTAAGACTCTTCATACAAATCATGGAGGAGAATACTGTTCAAAAGAGTTTGATTTTTTTTGTGAGAATCATGGCATTCAAAGAGAGCTCACAACCCCCTATACACCACAACAAAATGGTGTATCAGAGAGGAAAAATAGAACCATCCTCAATATGGTGAGAAGCCTCTTTGTAAGAGGAAGTATTTCAAAGAGATTATGGTCAAAGGTTATGAATTGGAGCATCCATGTTTTGAACAGAAGTTTCACCTTTGCTGTTCAAAACATGATAGTAGAAAAGGCTTGAAGTAGGAGGAAACCAGTAGTAGATCACTTCAAAATCTTTGATTGCATTTCCTATTCACATATCCTTGATGAGAAGAGGAAGAAGTTTGAAGATAAGAGTGAAAAATGCATTTTTCTTGGCGTAAGTGAAGCATCCAAAGCATATAAATTGTATAATCCTCTAACAAAGAAGATTGTGACTAGCAGAGATGTCATCTTTGATGAAGAGAGCACTTGGAATTGGAAGGGGCAGTAGCCTACTTCAATTATTTTTGACAGTGAAACTACAGACTCTGCAACACTTGAAATTGCAAAACCCAGAACTATAGACTTCGTAGCACCAAGAACCTAGAACTATAGACTTCATAGCACCAAGAACTATGGAGGCTGAACCACTAAGTACTGTGGAGGTTGAGACTTCACCAACAATAGTAGCAACTAAATCTTGCCATATTCAAAAAAGACCCTTATGGATGATGGATTATGAGGTAATTGGGATTGACCAATCTAATGATCCAATCATCCACTTTGCTTTGTTTGCATATTGTGATCCCACAACTTTTGAAAGTGTTGTTTAAGAATCAAAATGGAGAAAGGCAATGAAGGGTGTGATTGAAGGCATTGAAAGAAATGATACTTGGAAGTTGGTTGATTTTCCAAAAGGGCACAAAACCATTGGTGTGAAGTGGATCTTCAAAATAAAACTAAAGAAGACTGATGAAGTTGACAAGTATAAGGCACGATTGGTGGCTAAGGGATACAGGTAAGAGTATGGGATTGACTATAAAGAAGTCAAGGCATGATACAATTAGATTGGTGATTGCATTGGTAGCACAAAATTTATGGCCTATCTTCCAAATGGATGTCAAGTTTGCATTCTTGCATGGAGACTTGGAAGACTAGGTATTTACTAATTAGCCCCCTAGTTTTCTGAAGCTTGGTAGTGAGCACAAGGTTTATAAATTAAAAAAGGCTTTGTATGGACTAAAATAAGCTCCAAGAGCTTGGTATAGTCATATAAATACCTATTTTTCCAAGGAGGGATTTAAAAAATGTCCATATGAGCATACACTTTTTACAAAGATTGACAGAGGAAAAGTGCTCATTATTTGTTCATATGTTGATGATCTTATTTTCACTGGGAATGATAGTGATTTGTTTGAAAAATTTAAGAAGTTAATGATGGATGAGTTTGAAATGATTGATCTTGGAAAAATGCATTACTATCTTAGCATGGAAGTAGTGTAATCCCCTGATGAAATCTTTATTTATCAAAAGAAGTATATGAGAGAAATTTTGAAGAGGTTTAAGATGAAGGATTGCAATCTTGTAAGTACTCCAATTGAGTTTGGCTTGAGGCTAAACAAAGATCCTAAAAGAAGCAAGGTAGAGACTACACTTTACAAGCAAATTGTTGGGAGTCTAATGCATTTGATTGCAACTAGACCCGATATAATGCATGCTATGAGTCTTATCAGCAAATACATGGAGTTTCCAAAAAAGATGCATTTGTTGGCTACTAAAAGACTATTTTGTTACTTGTAAGGGACTAAAGATTTTGGGTATTTTATAAGAAAGGTGAGAAATCTAATTTTGTGGGATTTATTGATAGTGATTATGTAAGAGATCAAGACGATAGGAAGAGCACTTCAAGATATGTTTTTACAATGGGCACATGGGTTGTTTCATGGTCATCCAAGAAATAATCAATTGTCACATTATCAATCATGGAGGCTGAATTTGTTGCTGAACAACTTGTGCTTGCCAAGCTATTTGGCTAAGAAAAATTCTTAAAGAGCTATATTTCAAGCAAGAGGGGGCTACTACAATTTTTTGTGACAACAATTCAAACCATAAAGTTATCCAAAAATCCTGTGCTACATGGAAGAAACAAGCATATTGATGTGAGGTTTCACTTTTTGTGTGCTCTATGCAATGATAGTGTTCTTGATTTGGTATATTGCAAGAGTGGAGATCAACTTGCTGATATTCTAACTAAGCCCCTCAAGTTATCAACATTCGAGAGGCTGAGAAAGTAGCTTGGACTTTGCACGTTGAATAATTCTTGTTAAACTAATAGTTGGAAAACTTTTAGTTTACAAAAGGGTGTTAAATGTGTTTAACTATTAAACATGTTTTTTTTCGTTTGTCCTAGCATTTAGGAACATCCTAGTCCTTATTAAATAAAGTGAGTTTTTAGTTGCCTTTGTTTACCCTGTTTTGTTTCTTTATGCTTTGTTTTTTTCCCTGCATGTTAACAATCCCTACACTAATAGTATGCTCTGTTTTTTCCCCCGTGTGTTAACAGTCCCTACACTAATAGTATGCTGTGTTTTTTCCCCGTGTGTTAGCAGTCCCTACACTAACAGTCTCCAAACTCTAATCCCTGTGTGTTAGCAGTCCCTACACTAACAGTCTCCAAACTCTAACAAGTATCTTAGGCTTGCAGTGCATAGCTTCAAAGGCTGACAATCCATACTTAAACCAATCCTCTTACATAAACCAACAACAGAGTTGCAATTGTGTGTTATGTTTCTGTATTGTGTTACATCTCTTGGGAACACGCTCCTCGCTAAACAGGAGGAAGAAAGGGAAAAAGACCCGTTAACATTAGCAAGATTTTTCACTTGTAAAGATTTAGTATTATACCAACCTCTTCATCTAACTACATCTTTATTAAAATAATAGGTTACATAGGGTCAGAGACACCATCCGCTGCTGCGAAGATTCTCAATATTCAAACATATTTATCCAGCTACATAATTACATCATAATCAAAGAACCATGTGCAAGCACAAGTAGCAAACCATCCCATCTTACAGAAAGTATAAGCAAATATCATTCACAATCAGTGCAAATACATTTTGTAGAATATAAAGTTCTTGTTTTGCTGAGAAGCTGTGTATTAAAATCTAGGTTTAACATGCAAATTAAGGCCCTCTCGTGTCATATGAAGGGTCAATGAAGGTTGATAGTGTACTTGTTTGCCCTGCACCAATTCAAATTTGAAGAAGTTAAGCAGGAAGGCAGCCAGTGTCTTCATTTGAATGTATGCAAAATCTTTTCCAAGGCATATCCGAGGTCCTGCCTGAAATAGCAAACACATCTTCCCTAATAAAAATCACAATCAATAGTCCAAACACCAAAAAGAAAAGAAAAGAAAAGAACAGCTATCTTTATTACAGAATAATTGCCATACATACTTGAAAAGCAACAAAAAGAAAAGGTGATTTTGGTTGGAAAATGCGATTTTTGTCAAGCCATCTCTCTGGTCTAAACACTTCTGCATCCGATCCCCACAGGTATGTCTGTCTTCCCATCGCATATGAGGAAAAGGTTACTCTATCACCTTTCTTGACGGTGCTTCCATCAGGAAGAACATCATCAGAAAAAACAGATTTCGATTGCTGAAAAAAAGATCAGCACCAAGAGTGAGACAAGAAATTGCACAGGATAAACAAAAACAGAACTTATACTTTGTTTTAAGAAAATTTAGTTAATTATCCGTTTCATCATTTTGGTTACAATGAGAATATGAAAGTTGATTTTCCAATAGATAATGCATTGAACATATAATGCCAAAGAAGGAAATAAATCAAAGATGGTACCCTTGGAACTGCTGGATATAGTCCTAAGGTCTCTGACAGTGCTGCATGAAGATAGTGCATATTATCCAATACAGAAAATGTAAGTTTCTCTGAAAACAACTCTAATGATGAATCAAATGTTCCTGTTCCTGCAGATGCATCTATTTCAATAAGAGATCGAATCTCCGCAACAATTTTTGCTTCAACATATGGGTTCTTGCAAAGGCAGTAAAAGAACCAACAAAGAGTAACAGCTGTAGTGTCCCTGCCAGCTATCATAAAGTTCAAAACCACATCTCTAAGGTACTTGTAATGGGCATCTTGTAATTGGGATTCATTTTCTGTATCTGCCATAAATCTTGAAAGTATATCTGATTTTCCCTTTATTTCAATTGTCAAGGTCAAACCCAATAAAAATTTGTAAGCCAAGTTTCAGCATAGAATACAACCCTGAGGTCTTGAACTTGAAAGAAATCAATAAGAAATATAAAAAACAGATAAAGATAATGGTTTACATGTTGTGAGATCTCTTGCCATCTCTTATGAATTATTTGATACAGAAGAGTATCCACTACGTTGATGCACTCCTTCATCTTAGCCTCAGCCCCAAGGTTGAAATATCGTTTAAGCTTCCACAAAGGGTCCAAGATACGCCATAACAGTAGTGAGGTTGCATAATCAAAACCGAAGGCAAATTTAGTTGCAGAATCCTGAGCAGCTTCTGACAACTCATGGATATCTATACCGAATCCTACTTTGCAAATTGTGCTCATGGTAGATTTTAGCAGTAGGCTCTGTAACGGGCAAAACTTACAACATTAATTATGGAAACACAACCATTGCAATTCGTGCCTGATATAGCTACAGGGATTTAATTTCAATACAGTTTATAAAAAACCTATACAGACCTGCAAATCCAGAGACTGCTGTGAGGTAGACACCTCCATAAATACCCTGCAAAGCTTTATGGTGTTCTCCTTAAAGACATTGCTGCTAAAATCCCTCAAGACCTTGGTAGAAAACTCAACACTGGCTCTCTTTCTCTGCTGCCTCCACAGATCTCCATCAACAGTAAAAATACCATCACCAAGTAGGTCTCTCGAGATCTCATAAATCTGCTTCCCCTGCAAATTTCGGAATTAGGTTATTGCATTACAAACACACTTCATCTAAACCCTAGTTTTTGAAGCAGAACATCAAAGTTAGGCACTGAAATATCTCATAATGATTCTGATCCTAAGTTATAACATACCTTGCCAAAGTTTGCAAAGTTGGTCTTGAGAACATACTCAATATTTTCTGGATCAGCGGTGTAAATAAAATTAAAGGTGGGATACCGTATTTTGAAGGTTCTGTGGCGTCGGTGCTGCTCTGTAATGAAATCATACAAGCTGTTGAAGTTTAACATTAAAGCTACCAAATTTGTGGGAACTGGTACCTCTTTTTGGTAGTTTCTGCTGATTTTGTCATTTCTTCTTCCTCTCCTAGTGATTCCCACTAAAAGCAAAAGCAGCGTGATAAATCCCACGACAATCTTTGCTTCAAGCTCCATTTCTTCTAAACAAATTCGAGCTGCAACTCGGTTATGATGTTTAATCAATCATAAGAGTAAGTTTGATAGATTATTTATGATGAGACTTAACAATCATATTGGATCATTGCTCTTCTTGTTGTTTTGAAGGTGTTTTCGTAATTATTGCCAACAGGTTGCTATACATGACTTCTAAGTGCACAACTTTTCTAGAACTTTTTGCTTTTTATAATATAAAAGATACTGTGTCTCAGATCTTCTGCATTGACGTGTGATCTTCTGCCCATTAATTGTAAGTCTCCTCGATTGTTGAACAACTGGTAATGGCGTGCAGAAAACTCGCATCTTTGCCATTTTTCAATAAAGGAAATTCACTAATGCCAAAGTTGGTTCTGCATATTATACAGTTATCAAATCATTCACTTTCATATATCTTTGAATTTAGTGGGAAGGTCCCATTGGCAATCCTGAATAAACAGTTTGTGATCCAACTCTATTTCCAATAGATTTTTACAGTATATTATTCTTTAAATTGAAGTGGTGGAGAAACGATTTCTATTTGGCCATACGTTTGCCTTCAAGTTTTGGTTTCATTGAAGGCTCTGAAGCTGCCACCTGAAGAAATGGATACAATTGGTTTATCGTTATTCACGAGAAGATAAGATCAAAAGATACTTATCCAACAGAATTAACAGTTAAGAAGGGGTGGTTCACTCAAGCCTTTCCGTGAGCGTATGAATTTTGATTTTTTTCCTGTTCTCTGCCTTGGTATTGAAGACTGGGTAAACAGACCATCTGACCATCTGACTCTTCGCTTAATCATCTCACTGGAATACGCCATCATTTTCATTATTATCTTAAGTTATTAAGTCTACTATCCTTTCATAGGAGCACTACCGTTACTCCAATTGCTACGCTACACTGAAAACGTGTCTATCTATATTGCTAAAATTTTTCCTGGAATACTTTATGCGATCCATTACATTAAAATTCTTACATGTCTATATCTATTACATCAGTATAAGTTTAGAGAATCTAAATTTTATTGGTCACTTGACTTAAAATACTGGATTTCAAATTATCCAACTACTACAGTTTAATTATTAAGTTTACTATTCTATTCATATGTCCTCGTCTCTTGTTTTGGTCTTATCTTTACTCCAACTGCTACATTGAAATTATTATGTGTCTATCTATTTTAAGAGGATCTAAAATTTTTCCAAACATTTAAGAGGAATACCTAATTGCTTACTTTTAGGCCACCGATTACATTAAAATTCTTACATGTCTATATATATTACATCAATATAAGGTTAGAGAATCTAAATCTTTTTCAGTCACTTGACTTAAAATACTCTATTACAAATTATCCAACTACTACAGTTTAATTATGAAGTTTACTGTTCTTTCATACGTCCTTGTCACTGGTTTTGGTCTTACCTTTGGAATTAAGTTTACTGTTCTTTCATACGTCCTCGTCACTTGTTTTGGTCTTACCTTTACTCCAACTGCTACATTGAAATTATTACGTGTCTATCTATATTACATCTTTAAAGTTTAGAGAATCTAAATTTTTTTGAAACACTTAACTTAAAATACTTGATTTCAAATGATAGTTCAACCATAAATAAGTTTATAAAGCTTATCAACAAGTAACAATAATTTTTTATGTTTTAAGAAGGTTCAATTTACACTTGCTGCATTAACCTTATATTGGTCTGCATATATGTGCAGGAGATTGGCTATTCCCAATAAATTTTGATGAACTGTTTGCGTTGGGTTGGAAGTGTACAAAAGCCCATTAAATCTGCAATGGGTATGTATTTCATAATTCCAATGAAATTTTGTCTAGATCTGTACATATACATTGAAATGGTCGCCTTGCCTTGCCTCTTATTATTCTTGCCTTGTTATTGATGTCTGCATTGTGCATTAAAATCTTACCCATCTTCTCCTGCTCTGCTCTGAATCTTACAAGAAACTTCATTTCATTGTTAAGTGGCCAGCAGAAACCAAGGGAGTACGAATGGATAAACACACGGAAATCACACTCATCTCTTCGCTGAAAAAAGAAAAGAAAAGAAAAAAAAAACAGGGTCATCGTCATGGGTCATGAACTTGATGACGGATGGATGCTTGCTCAACTTTTTTTCAAAATCTGTTAGTTTATGAGCCAACGAAGCCGACCAGGACATGGCCAATGGCCATATACATGGTCAGGACGCTCTATTTTTACTTTCCCCTTCTTCATGACTAGTGCCAATTTCCCAGCATCCTAAAGGTTTTAAATCATCATAGGTGAGGTGAGTTACGGGGCTGTGCCTAGTTTAGCTAAGTTGTGTCTTCTTATAATGTTGTCATTCAACAAAAGTATTAGCTGATTATTAGTTATCAAGTTGGTTGAGGCTTGAAGCTTAATTTCATTCTTGGAAAGATTGGATTGATTAACAAAAGGGTTTCATTTTATTGCTGTCATTTTGTTTGTTGTAGAAATTATATGTTTGGTCGCATTATGGTTCAAGTAAGGAAATGGATTCAATGCCCTCCATACCTTTGCAAATTTTCTTGCTTCAGTTTAATGGTGATATTACAATCTTCTGTGCAATTTTTAAGCATTAACAATATTTTAGATTTACATTGTACTTGCTCTATATTCTACAATGTTTTTTTATGATATATGAGAATTAACTTTTTAAAAAGGCTAATATATTTAAATTTTCTCTATCACATTCATAGCTACAAACCTTAGGGCACATGTACCCAAATAAGTTCAGAATCACCAATCCTAGATTCTTTGCTTCCACCAATCCGATTCTTTTGATGCATAGTTCTACATATAATTAAAATAATAGATCATATACAAATCAAAAATGTATATTAAATCAGAAGAAAGAGGATATCAAAATTGCTGCCGAAGGCCAACACACAAGAACAAAAAGAAAGTAAGCAAACACACAAGAACAAAAAGAAAGTAAGCAAAAACAAACATGAACAAAGTCGGCGGCCGAAGAGACTGATCGTAGCTAGATCAAAAGTATCAAACAAAGCCTTGAAACAGGGCTCAAATTAGCATAAACTAGAGAAAGGAAGGAAACGGAAGGAAACGGCGACCGGCTAAAGAACATGAACAAGAAGAGAAACTAGAGTATAAATCCTAAGCC
Source organism: Gnetum montanum (assembly GCA_015680685.1). Taxonomy (NCBI): domain Eukaryota; kingdom Viridiplantae; phylum Streptophyta; class Gnetopsida; order Gnetales; family Gnetaceae; genus Gnetum; species Gnetum montanum. The sequence goes on along the minus strand of MNCI01025116.1, from coordinate 799,385 downwards.
AGATAAGCGTCGTCTGTCAGCCCAGAAGAGGGTTCTCGTCAGTTAGTCCAGTATTTATGCTTTCATCAATGTAATGATTCTTTTTGTACTCCACATGTTGATAAAAAGCGTAGTGTGATAATGGAGCCTTCCCTTACTTCCAAATGCCATTAATGAATGATGTAAGTTTCAATATACAAAATCACATATAACATTATTCAAAAGACGTTGAATCTTCTAAATTCCCGGCCGAAGAGGTGTCATGACAGAGGGCTTTTAATTCTAAAATAATATGTGATTGGGTTGCTCTACCAACGAATTAGAAGCTTTCAAAATTATCTACTATTTGGTATTTGGAATTTGTAATTGAATAAAATAAATGCAAAGTATCTTAAAAATTTCTTACTTTTATCTATTGTTTCTGTTTCTGTTGGAAGACTTTACCTCCAATATCACGAATTAGAAGCTTTCAAAATTATCTACTATTTGGAATTTGTAATTGAATGATAGATTCCAAGAAAAAATAAATGCAATAGTTTGTAAATTTAAAGTATCTTTAAAATTTCTTACTTTTATCTATTATTTTTCTTGTAAAGTCTTAGATTGGACCAACATCCTGTTAATAACCCTTGTCATCCTTATTGTAATGTTGAAGAAACATGGAAAATAAGTTTTCGAATTGCAAAATTACAACTTTCAATTGGGATTGGTTGTTATGAAATTTTTGTTGGGAATAAATATTGTATGAATTTGCACTTTTTTAAGGAAGGGCATTGTAACACTCTAGTTCTAAATAATTACTCCTAGTTGGCATCTCATGTGATGTGTGTTTTTACCTTATACCTATGTTTGCTATGCTTATGATTCATACGGATTATATTGTAATTGGATTTCTTTACATATTTGAGCTATGTGTATTGTGGGTAGTAAAATTTTTTTAATTTACATTATATTTATTTTATTTTAAGCATGTGCGCATTATCCCTTGTTGAAAAGTTTGAGTAAGAAAGTATTAGATATTGGATAAATCATTGGAACATGGGGTTCTACATTTAGCATGTAGTATACTCTGGTTGTTATATGTTGACTATTCTTTTATATCTAGCAATATCATTCATAGAAGGCTTAATAATTAGGTAGAATTAAATAATGTTAGGGCAAGTTTACAAGCATGTTTTAGACAACATTGCTCCATAATGGATTACTTGATTACATTAAGGTATTATATGGAAGGACTATTTGATAAGGTTTATCTCTATTTTTTGGATTATTTTCAAGGTTTATGACTATATTATTTAGTATAAATTGTGTATGCAATTGTAAGATATTAATATTCCTGGAGAACATCTATTCAGTATTCAAAAGTTGTATAGTTCAGCACAAATTATGTTTTTGAATAATAACACATGAAAATTTTATTCTAAATAGCAATATTGGACTAAAGTAAGGATGTCAACTTTCACCCACTTTATTTGACAACTTAATTGATGAATTAGAACAATGGATATAATCCATTGCATTGGATTTTATTAAAGTTGAAAATCTTCTAGTGAATATTTTAATGTTTGTCGATGATGTAGTTATTATATCAAAAATTGAAGTTCAAATAGATGATTTTTGTATTTTCTTAGAGTAAAAGTGTGACATCTTGTCCCCCGTCCCCCGGATGTCATGGCAAATGTCAAATATACAATATATTAGACATTATGCGTACAAAGAAAATATACCAATGTGAAATATAAGTGATATTCAACATTATATATAAAGGTGATAATAGGAAAAATGCAGAAAAGGAAAGAAAAGAATGCTTTATTAATATTTTGGCATCTATCAGCTAGCATTGCTACCACGGTTAGGCCTATAACTCGGCCAGAAAGGTGGGCCAGTCCCCTTCTTGTCTCTTGTTACTTGCCTTTTTAGGCTCTGCAACTCTATGTTGGCACGACCTCTAACCCTAGGTAAAAATGCCTTACGTCAAACCTCCAAAGGTTACTTCAAGAAACATGTTCTTTATTACAACATGCCCTTTCGGGTCTTAATCACAACTACCCATTTTGGGTCTTGTTAAAATAACAATAACACTTGTTATGAAGTGACCATGTCACTGCATCATTTGGGAATGCGGATGTGACAATCTACCCCTCAAGTTTCGTTTGTCCTCAAACGAATCTCTACCGACAGCCAAGCACGACACAGTAGAGGTGTGCGGTGCGACCTGCACGCTGCTGCAGGCGTGGACGGCGGAGCGGCACAATAAGTGAGGGTTTTGATTTTTGGCACGTGACGAAAGGCATGACGGTTGAAGGCGCAAGCAAATGAGACAGACAGAGTGGTGCAGGCGCGGTTTTGCGTGGGCGGTTTTTGCGTGGGTGCGGTTTAGTGTGGGCGTGGTTTTGCATGTGCAGTTTTTGCGTGGGCATGGTTTTGTGTAGGCAGTTTTTACGTGGGCGCGGTTTGTGTGGGCCAGTTTTTTTAAGGTGCCTTTTGGGTTGGCCCAAGGTCAGCGGCAGGCCTGCCCATGGCTGGCTGTGACCAGTCATACAAATTTGATTTCATTTTTTTTTTCTGTTGCTGCTGTGGGCGCATAGCATAGCATTGTATATGAGCACAGTGCATTCCTGGTGCTATCTTGTTTATACGGAAACACTTGAAGGTTCCTCATTTTTGTCCAGTTTGTGTTCATACTGACTTCGGCAGCAAACCACCATAGAACGATCTTCGTATTCGAATGTTCTTTTTGGATGCCATGCCCTGTACTGATTTGGGCAAAATCAATCCTCCAGGCTGATGATTATTTTGTAATTTTGGCTCATTCTTGAAACACGATTCCAGATTTAGGATTTGTCATGTTAGTTCAGGCTGTAGATCGTTTGTCTGTGTGTTGTAGGACAGAATGGATGTTGGCTTGCGCTTTCCGGCCTGGGTTCCTGGGCTTTGCCTAGATTTGGTGAAACTACGTTGACAATGTCCAAGAATCTTGTAAAATGTTTTTCTGCACGAACCTTCGGATGATTGGATATTACAGATCTTAAAATTCACAAGAATCTGTTGTGATTGCCTCTTAACGCGTATTATGAAATAAATCATTCGTGTAATCGAAGGCTTGAATATAGATTTGATTTCGCTTGACCAAGGGCCGAATCTAATTCCAATACCTGGACTATATGCTCAGATTTTGACAATCATTTCTCAAAGTTTTGGTAGAAAATGTAGGTTTTTTTTTCTAACAAATATGTATGGCATGAACCAAAGTCGGGTCAGGCCGTTCAGCAATTGTCTCAGGCCCACACTGTCTGTTATGTCTAAAACTTAAATTAAATCCAATGATCTTGTGGTTTTGCTGACGGTATCTTTGCTTTAAAGCATTGAATTCAAACTTGGCTTCTTTATAAAAGATTGCACAATCATCCATTGTAATTTCTACAATATGCTAATTGGTATGGTTTGAAAGAAAAATTTCCACAAGAACCTTTTTGCTTATAAATACCTTTGTATCCCATCTTTTCCAAATCTAATCTAGTTGAAAATTCATATAAAAATTTCCATGGTAAGACTTCTTGTAAGCAAATCTTTTAATTCACGTAGATATCAATATTCATGCCAATCCAAAGCCCATGATGGACATAGCGGATATTGTTTCTCACTTACACTTACCAGAGATCTTGTACGCACATTGTATGTTGCAATTTTCATTCCTATTCTTGGATTCTTGTCTAGATCATTTCTCTTCATAAGTATCATACTCCTTGTTGAAACAAGATTTTGTCTCCATATTATTTTGCCTTATGTTTTGATTGCAGGATGGATTAATATACCTTTTTCTTGACTGTTGAAGATTGTCCTATTTCTTAAACTAATTCTCCAACTAATACATCAACTAATAATCAACTACATCAACTGAATAACTAATAGTTAAAGACATTATATAATCAACTACAGCCAATTTT
>MNCI01025116.1:751118-776748 GCA_015680685.1 Gnetum montanum | reverse complement strand
TCGAATTGATTTTGGTTTTAAGGATATGTACCATACTTTTGCTTGGCCAACAAGTGTCATAGGAAAGAGCCTAAGTTTTTTCCACCCATTATCAATATCATTCCATGCACAGGCATCATAGAAGCCTTGTAAATGTTGTTGTGGATCTAAATCATAGCCTCTTGAAAACTTGGAAAAGTTGTTTAAATCAAGCCTAGGTAGAAAACTTTCCTTATGATGCCTACAGGATATTTGAATAGCCTCTTGTATATGCATTAGACTCTTAGTGGCCAGCAGGGGTTCATCTTCACTAGGTAGGTTATGAACTTGTGAGTTGGAACAATGTTGTCCTTGTTCATGTTGGCGTTCTTGATTTTTCCCATGGGCTCGATTTTTAGTTCTACGTCGATCGCTTGAAAGATGGTTATTCGTGTCACAACCTGATGTTGAAGGAGTAGAGGAAGAGAAAGAATTGGAAGACTCGTCATGACTTTTGTAAGTCCTTCAATCATCCCTGGATAAATTCTTGTTAACTATTGAAAAGGTCCTAGGCCTTATGGGCCTCCTCGTTTTATGGGATGTCTCATGCTCACTAGAGGTGTCAGAGTTGGATGATGAGAGTCCTTGAGTATAGTTGGGGTGTTCATGAACATAGGGGACTCTTGCATAATATTTAATACTCCAACTTTCATCTTCATCATCATATAATTTTTTGGTTCTCCAATGAATTGCCTCACTAGTTGTGGTGTTAGCATAGTCTTGTGAGAGAGACATTGTTATGAATAGTGTGTGACTCATTTGAAATTAATTTCTTTTTTGGAAAGATATATCATTAATGCCTTCTCACAGCGATCTTGTATGGTATAACCAGTCTAGATAACTAACACCTTCCTTGGCAATGGTGCCAATGATGAGTGGCTAGGCACCCCTACACTCAACCATACGAATATGAGTGTTCACGCATGATCTGGTCGAACTCTACAGACAGGCTAGTTGTGGTATCTAGATAGTTACACATTGATTGTAGTTCATTTTCTTTCCACTTGGACTAGTATCTGCTTTGTCACATATGCTTTAGTCTAGAGTGAGGTGTATGATGTGTTTCCTATTACTATGCTATTCTTAAGGACAATAGAAAATAACCTTGATTAGGCTAAGGAGCAATACGAAGCAAAATATAAGCTATCCTAGGTGTGATGAGCATCCATCCTTAATTATCCATATACATCTTGGACCTCATGGACTACCTCTGGGATTACCAAGCATATATTACTTAAGCACTCCTAGATACGCTACTGGGATATCAAGTAGTCACACTTAAATGCTTGTGATTAACTTGTACTCATTCTGCATTTATCAACAAGAAATGTAAATGATAATAAAGGAAATATTAATGAAGAAAACAATAAATAAAAATTAATAATTAGAGTAATTAAAGCTAAGTGAATGATGTAATGATGGATTAATCTCGATATTTATTGCTAGTCATGTGCATGTCCAAGTATGTCACACTCAAATAAAGGTTCCATACAATTACAATCATCACACTGCGGGCATGCACTGGGAAAAGAATTGAAATGAATTGAAAACTGATAAAAAGATCCTACTCTAACACTATCTGACTGACTCCCTTTTCCTATGCACCCGACTATGGTATTTATAGGTCCACACAGGGATCATGATATCATGTATACTATATTGTTGCTTAGGCTACAATATCGCATACTTGATATTGAGGATTCAATATCAGGGCCTCACAAATCATGATTCATCACCAACCAAGCATATTTTCCCCTCCTTTGTGGTAAAAGTTGACAACCTACCAAAATCATCTTTGGAAATTGCTAAGTTTCCATATTGACATTCAAACTTTTTCCCCTCTCTCCAATGTTGAAATAAGAAGGTGTGAGATTTCCATTATCTCACCTTCCTTCTTTTCCCCTACCATACCCAGCCTAGAGGTAGTTGGGTGGCCAACTTGGGTGAGTCTTGAAACCAAGATTTTTAACTTTCCATTTTTGGTAAAGTGGGGAAGCCCCTCTTATCCCCCACTTACTAATTATATTAAGTACGTCATTTTTTTCCATTTTCATTTCTTGTAAGATTTTTTGAATTCCATTCACTACAATTTACTTCTACTTTACCATTTATAATCTATTTTAAGCCAATATCAATACTATAGTCATGTCTTTTCAATAGTCCACAAAATTACCCTTCACCCTCATTGGCACAGATCATAACCAACAAGCCATCAGGGTGTATGACCCCAAAGACCTTGCCATCATTGAGAGTAGGCGATCTTTGAGAGTTAAAGGGTAGAGTCTTGATTTTTCAACCATAAATGAAGATCATTATAACTTCATTTGTGCTAAAATACATGTAGGCATGCTAATTCCATGAATTAAAGTTGAGCCCAAAAGGGAGTTTTACCTCATACATAGGACTGGGAAGGAGTACATCCCTTCCATGTATGATCAAATTTTCCTTAGTGACATCTATTCTAGCATCCTAGCCTAATTGATTACTATGGAAGAGGGAGATGACAAGCATAGCTTTAAGGAACAATAGGGAGAGAAGGATAAATTTAAGATAGAATTTAAGCCTAAAAACATCCCAAGATATCTATTCCAACAAACATTCCCCAAGGTTATAGCACTTTTCTCTAATACCTTTTTTTCTCTATGGGCATGGTGCCATCATCTTCCACTCCTTCCTACCCTACTATGGTAGATCCCATGTCAGTTATAGCCATACATCACACTTAATCAATGCAACAAACAACAAACTATAATACATCAATGTCATTTACAACAAAATCTTGATATATAAAATCATCAATGGTGGTTTTTACCATTACAAATCTATTAACTACTTATGTGGGGGCAACCATAGGACCTCAAGAAGCACAGGGGTCATACACCACATTAGTCCCATTTGTGCATCAATTACTGACACAAACATCATTTTCCTTGTTTGTCCCACAAGCCACAACCATAATGCAACCTATTCCTTCTACCATGCAACTCATAATGAGGCCACAAGCCTCACAACAGATGTCACAACCTTATGTACAAACCTTACAACCTATGGGGCCACTACAAGACTTGGATCAAGCCTTGCAACCTATGGGGCTAACCTTATTATCTTTTGATCTAAATGTTTTCTCATGTAGCCATGACATTATACCATCATGAGGATTTTCCCTATGTATTTGATTAGGAAAGGACTTGATTGGTATCATGCATTGTCCAAAGGATCCATATCCTCTTTAGAGGACCTAGTAGCCTAGTTTTTCAACTACTTCAAGTATAATTTGAAGCCTGACACAATTTTTGACCAACTCATGAAGGTCAAGCAAGGGCCCTTAGAACCTATAAAAAAATTCATTCAATGATGAAATGGACTACTTAATGAAATACCAAAGCCCATAGTCTAATCCCACTTGTTAGCCATATTCAAGGGAGTTGTTAATAAATTCATCAAGTCTAAACTCTACTACCTTGATCCACAGTCTCTTAGCCAAGTGTTCTCACAAACTAAAAACATAGAGGATGTTCTAGAGAACACTCATGATCTAGCTTATATCGCATATAAAAACAAACACACTTAAAGAGACAAAGAAAAGAACTAACAAAAAAACACTACCATAGCCTCTATAACTAAGGAAACAAAATAAACCAAGGATCGAAGGTCAATCCACCCAAGGCCCCCATCAATGACTATAATAACCAACCATTAACTTCTCAGATCACTGCATCAACAACAAATAGACCTAACTTTGAAAGGAAGGACAAGGCTAAATACACTACATTGCCATTAAAACCATTTGAGTTTCTAGATCAACTATTAAGAAGTGAGTGCATACAACACAAAAAAATGACCAAAGTTGCTCAAAAGAAACATGAGCAACTATGCAAAATAGCCAAAGATCCCACTTAGGAAATGAAGGATGATTCCTAGTTGTCTAAATACTTCAAGTTAGAATACTTTTGCCATTATCATCAACTACCTGGTCATGGCATAGACTTCTACCTTACACTGAAGGATGGCCTACAAAGGATGATAGATAGGAGGAAATTGTTCTTAGATCATTCTAACTTAGTTTGGTGACAAAACCAGTTGATGCTTGTGTACAAAGACCCATTGAATGCTAATGATAGCCCCTATGTTATTTTAACATTTAACATCAATGATGATTAGATACCTACAAGAGAACCATTCATGATTCAAGTATCCCTCTACAATGAAAGGGCTTCTTTAGCTTCCCATAGCTCAAGATCCCCCTTTGTTGTGAAAATATCATCACGAATGCCTCTTAGAGAACCTTTTATCATTAAGGTCTTCCAACCCAATACAACCCAAATAGATGTAGCCCAAGAAATTACACAACGATCCCTTGTGGTGGCCAATGCTATTGTGTCTTCCTCATAGCCAACAGTCAACAACCAAAAAAATTTAGGCAAAAAAAGGAAGAAGCGTAAGAAAAATCTTGACAACAAGGGAGATAAGTAGATGGAGGTACAAGAGGAAGTGGGCCCACTAAAGCCCACTCCCATTTTTACTATACCCATGACCTTGTCTTCCCCATCCCCTTTAATGAACAAGCCATAGGAGGATACCAAAGCCCATAATTAAAACAATAAGGAAGAGCCACAATATCCACACCCTAAAGTTGAGGTTTGCATTTTGGGACACATTGAGGAAGCAAAGTGTAATGAAGGTGATAAGTATAGGGCCAATGATAAAAGCTTCCTTAGTGCAATGGACCAAGTCAAGCAATCCCTCAAGTAGAAAAACATAACCCTAAGTGTATATGACCTAATCATGACTTCCATCACACATTGTGAGGTGCTAGTCAAAATTTTAACTTACATACCAATTAGTGAGGATATTCTTGTTAACAAGGAAGCCATCCATGTAGTGATGATTTCTTCCCTACCAAGGGAGAATAAGTCAACACCCTTAACATTTTGTGATAGCAAAATCAAGGTTAATTCCTAAAATCATGAAGTAACTACAACTTCTTTATTCATAAACATATGCATAGGATAATTTAAAATACATTAGGTGCATGTTGATGATGGAGTTACAACCAACATCATCCCCTGCACCATCATTGAATGCTTGGGCCTAACTAAGCAAGTATAACCTACAGCCATTGTAGCTCTTAATTCCTTTAATGGATCAAGAGTTGCCATCAAGGGGTCTATCTCCTTGGACTTTGTAGCTAGAATACAATTCTCTATAATCACCAACTTCTTGGTGGTGGAAGAGACACCAAGATTCAACATAATCCTAAGAAGATCTTAGTTGGCTTAGTTATGGGTTGTGTCCTCGCCCATCCATCGAGAAATTCACCTCCCTTATGAGGGAGGTGAAATCATTATTCATGGTGATATTGTGGTTCCTCTAGCCATAAAAAATGTAGACATAGAATAGGGGTTTGAAGTGGAGCTTGAAGAAGAAGCTCCCAACCATGAAGAGAAAAAACCCAAGATAGCCAACGATGACAACGATAAGGAATAGGATACATTATGGGATGAACTCCCTTTTAACATCCTAAGAGAAGGGGATGGTGAATATAAGCTTGTGTAGAGAAAGCCTTACTCACTCCCTAATCTTGCAAAGATTAAGAAGAATCTACACAAGTGAATTTTACCTTAACTTCCCATGCCCCATATGACCAGATGCACCAATAGCCATGTAGCCTTACTTTTATTTTATAGTTTATTATATCTTTTTTGTTTTATGAACATAGCCTATGCATGTAGCCTAAGTCTATTTGCATTTTTACCTATTTACTACAACCTTTCTTTATTCTTGCTTATGATTGAAGAAGCCTTATAAATATATGTCTCTTTCACACCACATCTGCAAAGATGTTATACTGGCACTATGGTATGCTAAGACTTTAAACTTGCATTATGGCCAGCCATAGCCTTAAGTTGGCAATGTAGCCACAATCGCACAGTATAACCTGTGCCAAAAATGACCTAAAACTAGCAAACATCTTATTTATTATGACACTTGTTTTTGTCAGTTAGCCATTAAATGTTATAACCAAAAACATCAACATAGCCATTTTCAATGCTTACAAAATTTACAACATTCACTACTACTATAGATGCATATAGCCAAAAATAAAACCAAAATTTAAATTTAAAGTTAAAATGTCCATAACCTATATAGCCATGGCCACACTATGTGCCAAAAATGTCAAAGAATAAGAACCATCTATAACATAGAATTGGCTAATCATAGCCATCAACATAAAAACAATAGTAAATAGCCAATAAGATAAACTAAAGGAGGCTACTAAATGGCATTCAGAGGAGGAAGTGGTGGGCCATTCCCACCCTCATCATTGTGGCTGCCAATGCCTCCTAAATCCTAGAATGAAACAACATATAGCTAGTTAGTAACATATAGGAAAAATCATGACTTAAAACCAAAACTAAAACATAAAATCTATTAAACCGATGGAGATTCTAGCTCCATTAATTTTAGTGGTGGATGGGGAAGGCATTCCTCCAAATGATGGAGGATCTGGTCCTCCATCATGTTGACCTAGTCAACATCCCCAAGATCAACACTAGAAAGAATGCTGATCCTATATATAGGAGTCCAAGTAGGAGACTCTTGGATAGTAGTAGCTGTAGAGTTCTCACCTGAAAAAGTGGTAATATGAAGAGTAGGGGATTGCTCCACCTTAAGAGTACTTTCAAAAACTTGATAAGCACTGTTTGCCTGGATCCCCTAAAAGAACAGCTCTCTCTTATGCTATTCAATTGACTCCTCCTTGAGCCACTTTAGGTAGGCCCCATAATCCACCTTGCCTCACTCCAGAACCTAAGCATAGTGATCCTTCCATTCCTCAACCTTTTGGAAGATGAGGTCCATCTACATACATTGTTCTACCATCTCCTGTAGGATCACTACTTTTGCCACTTGGGCTAGCTTAGGAAATTATAGCAGGCCCACATGATTTCTTTAGTCTATAATTTTCCTAAGTTAGCCACTTGGGCTTCTACAAAGGCCTTATGATCTCAGATATCTCTAATCGTATCCTCCTACCTTTGAGTCTTTTCCCTTAAGGCCATAACTTCCTATCATAGGGATTTGTTGGGCCTCTCTAGCTCCTATGAAGTTTTTACACATGACCTTGCTAAATCATTACATGTACATTAGACACATTAGAGGGAAGCTTACATAAGGTGTCTATCTCCATTTCTCTACTGAGGCCGCAATCCATAGAAGGTACTACACAAGCATAAAATACAACCATAAAACACAACCTAAGATAGCCATAATGCAAGCAAAGCCCATAACTAAGGCATATAAAACAAACTCCTTACCTATCTTAGGTGCAACCTGATGCAATTGATTGATGATGTCCTTAGCCATAACACACATGAACTCGACTTTGTCTAGAGTCTCTACCCACGGTTTCACATGAAACTTAGGGATAAGAGCTTGGACCAGTGGTTCAAGAACTAATATAAGCAGAACAAGCATCAAAAGGTTAGGATGAAAACCAAAGATAACCAATGAGATATAACAAAAATATTAAGGCATAGGCATACCTAGCTTCTCCTCCTCTTCCTCCTTTGGGATGATGATGGGAGACGTACTTGGCACTGCCTCATCAAACAAGGCATCTAGATCATCTATACTTACATCTACAAATCCTTCAACCATAGGTTTCTTTAGGTGTGCCTCTTCTACATTCCTTTGTTCTACCTTTGTAGTAGCTTGGGCTACTATAGCCTAACACTTATCTACAACCATAGCACAGAGAAAACTAGTTAACACATAAAACCATAAAGTAGCCATAAACTTTAGAACATGAAATAGCCAAATTTAAACAAAGAATATCTACAACTACCTATTGTGATAGCTTAAGCTTAAAATTAAGCTTATTTAAGGTAGGTTGATCTAATGTTGGGAGTGTATCCTCAATAGGCCTCTTGAGTTTCTCTGTAGTTTCCCCTTTAGCCTCCATACATTGTTGTTTAGCATCTTGGACACTAGCAGGAAATGAGAGAGGTTCATCATCATTAGTACTATTAGGAGACTCATATTGCCTAATATCAAGATTCTTAGTGGTGATGGATAATGTATCATCTATCCCCTCTGGTGGATTATGGGCCTTTACTATTTGATAAATGTGCTTTATCCAAGGCCTAGAAAGTTGACTTGGATTTTGGGAAACCCATCATCCATTCCTATACGCCACTAGAAAGTCCACAAACCTCTTCAAATAACTTGCAAAAAATGAAAAGTACATATGGATATATCATAGAGGTGTCAGCATGAAGTCTAATGATTTACTCTCGAAGCCCAGTAGCCAAAGAAATTGCCCAATCAAATCTGATGCCCTCCATGAGGCCCTTCTTAAAGGTTCACCCCTATGCTAGGATGATTACCTTCTTTTGTCATAGTAGTTTGGGAAATGCATAAGACATAAATAAAGGATATGATTTCTTTGCATCAAGATTTGTGAAGCTATCCATTGAAAGTCTAGAGTGGCTCATGTTCGCACCAAGCCACTTTAGAACTTCATTGCAATGGCTCTATTCCCTTACTGTCTTGGTGGAAACCTTTACCCCATAAATAGGGACACCAAACAAGTCATAAAAAAGGCTAGCACCTATATCCATATTCATCTTCACATCTTGAATGATGGTGCTAAAATGACCAACATTCTCATCGAAGGAGTTGATGACATGTAACATCTCTGTAGCAAGAATGGAAGGGATAGGTATCATGAATACATGGAGTAAACCTACACACTAGATGTTTTCTTGAATGTATCTAGGTGCCTATCCCTTTAGCCACTCTTGTGCTAATGTCACTTCACCAAACTTCAGGATGAGGGTATCCTCATGATGTGAACCTAAAAGTGGTATAGTGACATTAGCCAAGGTGGAAGGTCCTATGAAATAATAACCAAATTTTACCATCAATATGATAAATTTAAATGACTAAGAAAAGTGATAGAACACTCAAATTTATAGCCATACAAACACTAGAAGTTATAGCCTTTATGTTTACCTTTTCTTTTCTATTGTGGTGTGGAGGTCCCAACTACAAGGGTTTGATTTGTGCTATTGGAATCTACCCACTAGTTGTGCATCATCCCATCATCCTTATAAGTTTTGTACATGTGATTAAACCTAGTGGCATATTCATCAAAGTCCCCTCTTAATTGTTAATAAACAATAGTTGTAATTTGATAACTCTTGATGAATTCACCCAAAGCAATTTGAGCCACTTCCAGGATTTGATCATTAATGATCAAGCCTTGATCATTAACCTTATACCTACAGGAAGCTATAAAATCAATGGTGTTAGGGAAGGTAATCAAGCCAAAAGCATAAAAGCATTCAATAACCATGTTTACCCCTATAGATGATACATAGTGCCTGACAAGTTCTAGAATAATGTGTGGGTTCTATGCACCACCATTAGAGTATTGTCAGTATTATACTAACTATACTCTAGCATCATCTAGATATTTGTAATGTAACATGGACTTATGGCATTTGTTGGTCCCCTTGCAGTCTTAGGAAGTAGCCTCTCAGTAATGTATTTGGTAATTAGGATAGGTGCCTAAGGTAACAGGTTCTCCACAACAACCGTGACTACAGTCATGGACAAGTGTGACCATAGCATCACACTAAAGTTCTTAAGGAGGTAGGCAACGAAGTCCCTTACCCTAGGTTGGAACCATAATGAAAGATTTTCAAAAGGCATGTCATGTGGTGGGGTGTTGTTCTTAGGATGACCAATGTAGCACAAGATACCAACTAGCTCCACTATGATGAGGACATGCCTCAAAAAGACTCTGCATGAAGCAAAGCATAAAAACATTATGACCAATTGAAATTTCTTAACAAACTTAGAAAAAAAATTTTAGTTAGAGGTGAAGTTAGCCTTTGTAAAAAGCTCTAAGGTGTTTATCTAAATTATTTTAAGAGATTCCATAAAAAAAACATTATTACAAACTTTCAAAGAAAAGACATTATGGCCAATTGGAATTACTAGCAAATTTGGATAAAACATTTAGTTGGAGGTGAAATTAGCCTTTATAGAAAGCTCTAAGGTGTTTATCTAAATTAGTTTAAGTAATTCCACAAGAAAACATTATTACAACCTTGCATGACCTTACATCATGACCAATTGGAATTTCTTAACAAATTAAGAAAAAACTTCCTAAGTTAGTTTGGAAAAAGCTCTTAGATATTTATCTAAATTATTTTAAGAAATTCTATAAAATCATTATTACCATATTTTATAGCCTTTGCAGCCAAAGTTTCATAGCTCAAAACTATGTATTAGTCTAAATTAGGCATAAATCTACAAAAAGCATCTAAATTATGCATACATTTGAAAAAAAGAAGCATGTAAGTTATGCATAAATTTAGAAAATAGCATTTACATTATGCATAAATTTAGAAAAAGTAAGCATAAGTTTAGGAAAAATATCTAAATTATGCAAACCATGCATGAATTTGAAAAAAACATCTAAATTATGCAAAGCACACATAAATTTGGGAAAATCATCTAAGCTATGCACAAATTTAGAAAAAACATAATAAACTTAGAAAAAGCCATGTAGCCATAGTAAAAGCTTACTTAAAATATAAAAAATCTTTTACTCTTCTTAAAAAATAAAAATTAAGCATTAGTTTTACATGTTCACAAGAGTAAAACATAAGTTATACATATCAACCACTTCCATTTCCAAATGGGTAATACACTACAACCATGATTTTGCCTTGTTCACATAGCCATAGGCAAAAAAGTCATAATTTTTTTGTCCTATTATTTTAGTGATTCCACCATGAAAAGAATCCTAAAATTATGAACGTTATATTCATGACCATTAAAACTGAAAATGTATAGCCATATATCCCTAAAACATGAAAGAGTTTAGGGAAAATCATAGTCATTAGCATTTACCCCTTTTGGTGTAGGGCGGATACAAAATTTGCTAAAAATTCGTTTGAGCATCAAATAGAGTGATTTCACAACCATTTGAAAGCTTAAATTGAACCAAATACACCCATGCTTAGAAAATGTTCAAAACCTTTGCCATATATGAAGGAAAAATTTGTCAATTTGGATAATAATCCAAAAATGGCACAAACATCCTTATTACACATGCTTAGTAAAAAAAATTTTTTAAGTCCAATTGGAGTGATTCCACCTCTATTGAAAAGCTAAATCCAAAGCCTACTTATCCATGAATAAAAAGTAGCCATAAACTTTGTTGTTTCCTTATAAAAAAATTTGAAAGACTACATGAAATTACAAAAGCAACATAAACAACCTAACTACGCAATGTTAGGAAAACAACCATAACTTCTTTGTTTCAAGGTCAAATTAAATGAGACAATAGCCATAAAAAATCCTAAATAAAGGGATAAAAACCCATACCTTAAATTTTACAAATGTGTAGCTGGTCTACCAAGAAAAATTTTATACGATGTTGCTTTCTTTTTCATATCAAAGCTTCAAAAATCTCAAAACCTAGATTTCATATAGCCATGGAAATAGTTGAAATAGCCATAACCATTGAAACCCATTAAAATTCACATCAAAATAATGGGGTAGGATTTTTTTACAGTTTAAGCTTAAAAAATCCTAAGGCCTAGATCTGAAAAATGGCCACATCCCAAAATTTTGAGAAAAAAGCATGAAACAATAAGCCCTATTTTCAAAATCAAATCTATGAAAGCTAAAGTAATGAAACAACTATAGATCTACATTAAAGTAGCCAAAATAGGTGGTGGGATTTCATAAAAATTCTATTTTAATCCCTCCACTATAGTAGATCTGATAAAATAGCCTTAACACATAGGAAGTAAAAAACTAGCAACACCATTAGAAATAAAGGCAAAAATAGGTAGAATTGCCTACATGGGAGAAATAATAGAAGAAGCCTAGATGGAGATGGGCCTAGGTACTTCTTCTAACTCCTAAGCACATTCATACACATTTTGGATCATAGGGTTTTAGCTCTTTTCCTCTCGTTGCATTGGTGCCATGGTAGGCTCAACACTAGGAATGACTGAAACTAAGAAGGATGAGAGATCAATGCTAGCTGTGAGGAAGATAGGAGGCTTCCAAGCTGAAAGCTAGTTGTTGCTACCATAGGAACCTCTATGAAATCTCTCCTTCAATGAATTTTTGCTATAGAATGATAGTTGTGATCAAAACCTACAAAATTTGACATATAAAACTCATTTAAAACCTAAATGCACACCTGGAATTCAGTGCATCATAGCTTCAAGTGCAGTAAATTGCATGGGGGGAAAGTATAGTTCACATTAATTTTGGGTGGGAAACAACTTTACTTTTCAAAATCTTAGATCTTTTGGATTATGGGCCCCACCTTGCACCTTCACTCTTGACCAAAACTTGCATCAACACTGAGTGTTTTACCAATTTTGATGCTTAAAATCTTATGGCAACCTTAACCCTATGCATCTAGACTGGGAATACCATGCTTAGCATGAAAAAATGCCTTATATTTTGCAAAATCATTAGAATTACAAATATTTTGCTATTTGTAATAACCCAAACCTAGCTTTTTCAACCTAGGGTTCCCCAAAGTGGACAAGACATGAGCAAGCCTAGACACCATGGGTTTCCATGCTAGGGTAGTAGTGACTAGAGTGAAAGAAGGGGGATAACATCCACTCTTATCCCCAACACCCATCTAGCATAATTTTGACCCCAAAATGGGTTCCACATGATCTAAAACCCCTCCAAGCATCTCTAGTATCCTTGGAATCCCCCCCCCCCAAACCTAGTCAAAACTATTCAAAATTAGTTGAAATATGGGATTTTGTGTTTTCCATGTTGGGGGAAGCTTCTTCCATGCTGAGCCTCTTACCCTCAGTTTCAATAGATGGGGGAAGCTAAAAATAACCTAAATTGATGACCTAATGTCCATTTCTTGATGCCTAGTGATCCCTAGACCTTGCCAGAACCCTTTGGAGGTTCTAAAAGTCGTAAAAGTGGACAAATATGGCACAAAACTATCATTCCTTTCTCATCCATGCTAGGGCCACCATGCATATCATGGAAGAAAAAGAAAATATTGCATGAGATACTTAGAAACCTCCAAATTATCAAATCTTTACACCCAACATTGATTGTTGACACCAGTAACCTCAAAGATTGACATGCATGATTAATCGACTATCTATTTGGCCTAGATTTAACTTTATTCACTAAGGGAGATCTCTACCACACTAACCCTTTTACCCTTAGAGTGGATGGAATGGGGGAAGCCTAAAAACCATCTCATATCCTTCAAAATTATCAAATCTTGACCTTAGACATTAATGACCAACAACAGTAACCATGTGGACACTCATGCATAGCTAGAATGACCATAAAAGGCTAAAAATCCAATAAGCCTATGATGTAAGAGTTATTATTGGTGTTTAGAGAGTTGGGCTCATTCAATACTACATCTCCACAATTGATCATCTCCTAGAGGTTATCTTTCAAAGCTAGGAAGAAACTGGTATCATGACCAATCATTTAATGATAATGGCAAAAGCTATATAGTCTAAAGTACTTTGGTAGTTTTGAATCATCTTTGGTTGCTATTGTTAGGTCTCTAGCTATCTCACAGAGATTGTGCCTCTTATGAGCTTCCTCATAAAATTACTTATGTTGTATACAATTGTCTTTAAGAAACTATTCTAAAAGATCATAAGGCTTCATAGCTAACCTAGTGTACTTTGATTGGTGTTTTTGCTTAAAATTTGATCTTAATTAGTTAGGAACATAGGAGGTAGATGGTTGAGATGAGTCAATAAGATGTGTTGCATCGGAGTGATTTTTCCTTTTTTTTTTATTTTGAATCTTTTATTACTATGGCCATGGTTGTTTTTTCTTGCTTAGTTTTCTTCCTATTCCTCCTCGCATGTTGATTTTTATAGGCCACATATGCTAGATTGTTATTAGCTTCAGCCACTTCCTTGATGTTTTTAGTTTATGAAAAGGCTTGGCTCATTGATCGGGGCTCTAAGTAATAGAGATTTAACTTGATAAAATCATTTACCACTCTCTTGAAGGTGGCCAAAATGTGAATTTCAGATGTCATGTTTAGAAAATTCAGTTGTTGGAGAACCAAAAATCCCAAGCTATAATAGCTTAACCTTGAATTCCAAGAGCATTAAAAAATAGGATTCAAGGTACCTTGGATGATCTTGAAGATTACCTAGGGACTTACAAAAATGTAAATGGAGATGAAATTGTAGATTCAAACAAAAGAAAATTAACACAAAAATTAAAACTTAAAGATTATTGAAGCTGAAAATTTTGGTTGCTAAAAAGAAAACCAAAAAATCCAAGTGCCAAAATAGTTTTAACCTTGAATTCGAAGGGCCTCTAACAATGAGATTTAAGGTATCCTGGATGGTCTAGCTAATCATTGAGGGAATTACAAAAGTGTTAATGAAAATGTACATGTAAACATAAACAAAATATTAAATGAAAATGAAAATGTAAACGAAGATGAAATTGAAGTTGCAAATCTAAAATAAAAACAAGCATAGAAATGAAAATATAAACTAAAATTTGCATGACATGAACTATAACTTTACTTAAATGGAAAATAAAGAATAAGGTTTATGAAATATAGATTTTTGTGCTAAGAGCACACAAAGTTACTTGTAGGGGTTTGAAGTTCATTGGAGATTGATGGGATGCGATATCGCATGGGCCACGATATCAAGTACACGATATCGCATTTGCCGCAATATCACATCCCACGTGATATCGCATACGTGATATAGCGTTGTCCCCCACGATATTGTGTACGCGATATCATGATGCGTCGTCAAATCTATAAATAAGAGGCAGCTCACCCTTGTTTCTCATCCTAGGCTTAGACTGTAGTGAAACTCTAGCAGTTTGATCCCTCTAGCGATAGAATATTTTCCATGTGTCCACAGTAGGAACTCCAAAGTAAACGGATCTTTATTCGAGCAAATATTATACCTGAACACATGTTTGTGTACGGAAATAAAGACAAACTTCTTAGAATAGGCTAAATAGGATTTTATTTATTGTTATTTACTTTTTATCATTTAAATGCTTTCTTAGTTCATTAAATCTTTCTCAACCCTTCTCTCCTAGTTAAGTGCCTTAGTACAACCACTTCGAGCACATGCGTTACGCTTGGTGATCCCAACAACGATTAGCGTTTGGTAACCAAGGTTGCATCAGTTTAGGGTGTGAACGGTAAGTGGGAACGGATGCTGATGCTAGATAATGCATACTTAGTTAGTTAGTTAAAGTTAGTTAATTAGTCTCTTCAACCCTTCACCTCTCAGCATAGGAGATAAAACATAAAAGACCATAAAAATCATATACCTCAAACTTACTTAACCATACACCGTGACAAATACAAGTAAGTCTGGGAAGACAACAAATACTTAACCTTAAGTGTTCCATGAGGTGTGTAGGCACTTAGTCTGCAGAGTTTGACTAGATCATACGTGTTACACTTGTATTCGTATGGTTGAGTGTAGGGGTACCTCGCCACTCATCATAAGCACCGTTTCCAGGGACTAAGTGTTTGTGTGCTCAGTAGAACATAGGAGATCACTCACATCATTGGGAGCTTAAACGAACCTTAGGGTTAATTAAAAAAAATTCATATAACTGTTAATTTGCACACCAAATAAGACACAATGTCTTCTTCTTCTTCTCATAAGAGCATTACACAACCTAGGGATAATACAAGAAATAATCGGCAATCTAAAACACATAACCAAAATCAGCCAGTTCCTCAACAACATTGGTTAGTATATACTCATCCCAATGAGTACATACCAGATTTTACCTTTATCCTCCATCAAGACAAAAAACTATGATGGAGAGACTTGCAAGGTAACATAGTGTAACCTCCAGATTGATCAGTCGCAAACATGCTCCTCCGTGCTCTTGCACAGATCGACATGACACAACTCTATGCTGGATTCGTTATAGGTGACTTTAACACAAGGGATTACCATCCCACATCCACACAACGTATAAGGGACTCAAGGCAAGAGAGCCAACATACACTGTTGAAGGGCAAAGAGGTCCCGCACATCCTAAGTGAAATCGGAGATGGTGAACCAATTATAACAGGTTCTCTATCGAATGATGTTTTCCCTTCTAATGATAGTGAGAAGATGGGGTATCAAAACCTACGATCCATGATACACAATCCCCAGGAATGCCAACTATTCACTGAGGGAACAACAACACATGACAAGGACGGACACTCAGATCGTCATCACGATCGAGGCTGAAGCCATAGAAGACAAGGTAAGAAACATCGTCATGACGATGACTCTCCTTCTTCTTCCCTTTCTTCACATCATTCACCCTCTCCTTCCACCTCTGGGTGCAATCATAGAGAGCATAATGGTGAGGATAGAGGTAGACAAAACGAGAGACCTTGATGAGAAAGTCAAGAGAGAGGACAAGGGAATGAAAGAAGGGAAAGTAGGGAACAACGTAGACATCATAGACATCATGAAGGAGATGATCATGATGAACCCCTACTTGCAACCCGAAGCATGCTAGACATCATGGAGGTAGTGAGGATACCGACAAGGCATCAAAGAGATAGCTAGATCAAGCGTTTAGACATGAACAACATCCCACGCTTCGAAGGGGGATATAACGTGGATTTGCAAAATCATTTACAGAAATTCCAAGATGCCTACGCCTTGTAGAACATAAAGAACAAGTGGCAGAAACTCAAGTTGTTTCCCAGGATACTTATAAAGGAAGTAGAGAGTTGGTACTGGTCCTTAGAACTAGAAATCATTAGGAGGTGGAGTACGATGTTAGAACTCTTCAACGATAAATATCGAACGTACTCTAGAGTGTCTAACTTACATAAGCATATCCAAGGATGGAAGAAAGGTACTCATGAACCCTTGGATGCTACCATGGGCTGATACTATGCATTGTTACATCATTGCCTGGGCCATTGTTACGCACAGCGGGATCAACATCGCCATCTCGTAGATGGGCTAAGGTATGAAACTAGGAGAACCCTTGGGACTTATGCCCAAGGGAGATTATTAAAACTTAGATACCATGAGATTCATTGATTGTTGGAGCAAGTAGCCAAAGAAGAAGGGGAGCTATGAAAAAAGGAAAGAGCGAAAGAATAAAATTATGATCCCTCTCTTCGAAAGAAGGGAGTGAGATTTTGGGATGAAGAGGATGAGTCACCACTCGAAGAGTTGGTGAATAGAAAAACCTTGCCACTCCAAAAGCTAACAATAGAAGTGGTAGCTAAGGTAGATCAGATACAGGACTCCTTGGATAGTAGACTTGAACTTGTCCTAAAAATCGTAGAGGAGTCTAAGGAGAAACGAAGTAGTGCCAAAGATAAGAAAAAGTGGAGAGATTTTGGCCCTGCATGTGACAAGGGTAAAGGGAAAATAACAATCTTTGATGAGGTTGTGGATTTAGACATAGATGATGATGGTGGATGTGAGATCTACTACTATGACCATCCTAAGGGATTTTGTCCAATCATCTCACATCTACAAGAGTCTAGGGTGTATGCACTCAACCCGAGACTTAACAAACGGTAGACAACCCAAAGGTTACCTTATCCCCAAGGTAACCCAAGACAGTTCCACCAATCGTTGATGTACTATCCAAGTGGATCTCCACCACAACCCATCGGGCAACATCAGCAGTGGCAACACCCACAGTCATGGGGGATGCCACCTCCTGGGCAACAATACCCTTACCGGCAACCCGATCCTTATGGTTACTACATACAGTAGCTAATTTCTCCAAGTGACCCTATGGGTTACACAACTCCATGAAGTCACTACCCAGTTCGGGAATATTATCAGACTTCCCCTCCTAGAAGGGACACTCCACATGCATTCTATCCTCCAAATTCATCTGCACCTCTCACACCCGTAGCTCCACCACCAACCATTCGAACAATGCCAAGGGTATTTCCTACTCAACTGCAACAACCCAATGTCATGAGGGCTTCCAATCCTCAATCCTCAGTTGGTCCTAATAATTTTATGCCGAAAAGACCTTTCTTCAAAACCAATAATCCAACTAAGCCCTCATCCTCACAAGAGGTTGAACATCTAAACACCACCATACCAAATAAGGTTTCAGGACCCCCTTCAAACAAAAAATCACGTCCAATGCACATGGTTATGTTAACACATATAATAACCGACTGGATTAAGGTAGGCCACATTCCCAAGAAATTATCTAATATTGGAAGCCCCCTAATTTATCTTCAGGTCACTAGGAATGAACCTCATAAGGCTCTTCTTGACTTAGGCTCTGGAGTCAACTTAATCTCACAAGAATTGTACAATACCTAGAACCTGCCTCCACTTAAGAAGAGCAATATTCACTTAGAGCTAGCTGACTAGTCCATCACTGTTCCTTTGGGATAGGTTGAGAACATTGTTACCATCGTGGGTGGTTGGTCATACCCAGCTAATTTCCTGGTGATCCAAATAAACAATGACAAAGGGGATTTCCCAATAATAATGGGAAGGGCATGGATGAGTACAATTGATGCACGCCTAGGAATCCACAATCTTTCCTTGGAAATATCCAAGAAAAATAATTTTGGGAAGATTGAGAGGAAGAGAGTTCCATGCATCACATATAGTGACACAGGGTGCCATTGCATGTAGAAATCATGGATGATGTGAAGTTTAACATTGCCCACATGCAATCGGTGTGCACAAGATATTGACATACAAAAGTGCCTATAGGCAGTAGCCACACAACAAGAAAACACCTAGTGGCTAATGGATGATCAAGGGAGCAACTTGATAACATGCATGGAACTGACTGAGGGGATAACTAGTGCTTACATTGAAAGCACAGACATACTAGAGCAAGTTCGTTGCCAACTTCCAGCCCTTAACTTCAAAAACATTAATTCGGGAAAGTTGGAGATTCCTAAGGAATTTAGACAAGAGCCCTTGGACCTAAAACCATTGCCCACCAGCTTGGAATGTAATTATCAATGCAAAACTTGCCCCCAAACAAAAAGAAAGCCTATTTAAGGTAGTCAATAAATGGTCAAAAGCCTTTGCCTGGTCATACCTCGAGATAATCGGAATAGACCCTAGGATATTGCAGCATAGGATTTACATGGACCCCTCCATGAAGCCTCGGAAGCAACCACAGAGGCGATTGAACCTGAAATTGAAACAGGTAGTGAAAGAAGAGATAGAGCAACTCCTCAAGTTCGGGTTCATATATCCCATTGTTGATAGCGAATGGGTTAGTCCTCTAGGAATTGTTCCTAAGAAAGGAGGCAAATGGAGGGTATGTATAGATTTTAGGCAACTGAACATGGCAACATTCAAGGATCATTTCCTGTTGTCGTTCGTCAACCAAGTCTTGGACACTATAGTGGGGCATCGCTATTATAGTTTTCTGGATGAATATAGTGGATATAATCAAATACGAATATCACCAGAAGATCAAGCCAAAACAACGTTCACTAGTCCCTGGGGAACGTTCGCATATAAGAAAATTCCATTTGGCTTGTGCAATGCCCCCACCACATTCCAACGTTTAGTCCTAAGCATATTTCAACAAAAAATAGGAAACAAAGTGGAAGTCTTTATGGAGGACTTCTCCACTTATGGGGCAAGCTTTGATCAAGCCCTAGACCGATTAGAGCAGGTGCTAAAATGATGTGTTGAAATCAATCTAAAGCTCAACTGGCAGAAAAGCCATTTGATGGTTCAAGAGGGCATAGTACTGGGGCATAAGATCTCACAATCAGGAATAGAGGTAGACCCAAAAAAGTAAAGGTTATCCAAGGAATCACTCAAAAACTAGAAACGGTCAAAGATATTTGGTCATTCCTTGGACACACTGGCTACTACCGGAGATTCATTGAGAGCTTCTCCAAGATTTCCAAACCATTGGTAGAATTAATGAAAAAAGATGCACCCTTCGAATGGACCAGGGAATGTGAACGAGCATTCCAAACTCTAAAACAAAGGCTTGTGGAAACCCCTATTCTACAAAGCCCCTAACTGGTCCAGACCATTTCATATAATGATTGATGCATCTAATTATGCCTTAGAAGCCGTACGAACATAGTTAGATGAACAAAAATGCCCTTATTACATCCACTGTGCGAGTAAGAGTATTGTTGGTGCACAACTCAACTACACAACTACCGAAAAGGAATTAATGGCTATAGTGTTTGCATTGGACAAATTTAGGCACTATGTGTTGGGCTACAAAGTGTACATTCATATAGATCATAGTGCAATATGGTTCCTCATGAACAAACCAATGGTTAGCCCTCGTATTATACGTTGGGTGGTAATCCTTCAAGAGTTCGATTTAACAATAGTAGATCGAAAAGGCACCGAGAACATAGTTTCCAATCATTTATCTTGGTTGCATTGGGACAACAAAGAGGATGAATATGTCGTATCTGATTACTTTCCTGATGAAATCCTCTTTGCTGGTGTAATAAATAACCAACCCATGGGAACAAATTGGTATAGTAGCATTCTTACTTATCTCCTCTCCCAACAAACGCCACAGGGGTTGGACTTTAAGAAGAAGCAACGGTTTCTTCAGAAAACCAAGTACTTCATGAAAATCAAAGGACAGCTCTATAAAGTCTATCTTGATGGCTTGGTTCGATGGTGTGTGCCTGATGAGGATCAGTTAAGAGTTCTCTAGGATGCTCATGAGGGTCCCTGTGGGGGCCATTATGCAGAGAGGAAAATGGCCATTAAGATCCTACTTGCAGGATACTACTGGCCAACACTATTTCGGGATGCCCATTAGTTTGTCCAATCATGTGAATGCTGTCAACGGGATGGTGGAATAAATACTAGAATGGAGGGTCAGCAACAATGGATTCAACCCTTAGAATCCTTCAATATTTGTGGAATCAATTTTATGGGGCTTATTACACCGATATCCAATGGGAAGGCTTATATTATTGTTGCTGTTGACTATTTGACCAAATGGGCTGAAGCAGCTACTGTAACAGATTGCACATCATCTATAGCTGCACGATTTTTACAACAAAAATCATAAATAGGTTTGGTGTGCCACGTGCACTCATCTCTGACAATGGAACACATTTTATAGGTGCAACCTTTCACAAGTTGATGCAACGCTTAGGGGTGGAACATAAATTGACCACACCTTATCACCTCCAAGCTAATGGCCAAGCCAAGGTCACCAACCGGGAGATTATGAGAATATTAACAAGAACAATTAGCAAGTTTAGGCGAGATTGGAGCACGAAACTGAACGATGCTCTCTGGGCATACCGCTTCACTTGGAAACTCCCTATAGGCTACTCTCCCTATGAGTTGATGTACAGAAAACTCCCAAAACTTCCAATTCAAATGGAGCTCCGTACACTTTCCATGGCATGTGGCCTCCACCTTGACCTCGATCTAGCACAAAAACAATGATTGAAATCTCTAAATGTGCTAGACGAGAATTGATTGGTTGCCCTATCATCAAATAAGATACACAAGGCGTACAACAAACAATGTCATGACTCAAAAATTTGAAAGGTTAAATACCAACCAGGAGACAAGGTCCTTTACTGGAATCCCGCACATGTACCACAATGTACAAAATTTCAAACATTGTGGGAGGGATCCTACATTATCCATACGACCTTTTCCTTGACAGCCATGACAATATACAAGCTTGAAACCCTTAATAAGAGACTACTAGTCAATGTGCAACAAACCAAACCTTTCCATGAACCAAGAATAGCCAGTGCAACTCAAACCTCTAGTAGCGGACAACCACGCTCCTTATTTTGGATCTCTCCCTTTCCATTCAGTCATGGAGGAGATGGCCACCTGTGATAATAAATCGAGGCCCTCAGTTCTATTTAAATTTTTTTTTACACATTTTTGTTTTACATATTTTTTTTTACAAATTTCTTTAACTTTTCTTGTTTTTGTTTTACAACATCGTTATACTTTTTCATTTTGTGTGTGTGTGTGTGTGTGTATGATGAGTGGCGAGGTACCCCTACACTCAACCATACGAAACGAGCGTCGCACGCGCAATCCGGTCGAACTCCGCAGATGGACTAGTTGTGGCACCTAGATAGTTAGCCTTAGGACGCAGTTCACTGTCTACCCATCTAGACTAGTTTTGCATATGTCACGTATGGTTTAGTCTAGATGAGGTGTATGATGTGTTCTAATCTAATGCTACTCCTGAAGGCAGTGGAAAATAATATTAACTAATTCTAAGCTAAGAGGACAAGGTAAGAAAATATAATGTAGCCTAAGTGCGACGAGCAACCGATTCCTTGATCAACCGTACACATCTTGGACTTCGTGCACGACTGCCACTGGGACTACCAAGCATAGGCCTAGGTACGCCACTGGGATTACCAAGCGCAGACCCCAAATACGCCACTGGGTTACCAAGCGTAGATCCCCCTAGCTACACCACTGGGCTACCAAGCAGTCACACTTAAATGCTCGTAATCAAGTCGTACTCGTTCCGCTTCTAGGAGTTTAAGGGTGAGAAACTAATCGCGATGAGTAACCGATTCCTTAACTAGCCGTACACACCCGTAGATGCTCGTAGTTAAGTCGTACTCACACCGCGCTATGAAAGCAATAAATAACATTAAATAAATAACAAATAAATAAACTAAGTGAATGCTGCAATGATGAAGTAATCTCGATCTTTATTGCCGGTCATGTGCGTGTCCAAGTACGGCACACTCGAATAAAGACACCGTACAATCACATTCACCACACTGCGGGCAGACACGGGAAAATTCTAACTCTGGAGGGATCAAACTGCCAGAGCTTCGCTACACTAAAACTGGGATCCCCAAACAAGGGAGAGCCGCCTCTTATTTATAGACATGGCGGCGGACTGCGATATCGCGTACGCGATATCGTAGGGAAGGACGCGATATCGCGTACGCGATATCGCGGCCGACGCAAACCGCGTCTCATCATACCCCCACGACTGAATAAAAACTCGTCCTCGAGTTACAAGGAGAACAAGCTTCAGTGATTACACAGTGGATAGGTATGGGATTATTAACTAGAAAAAGAAATGGACTAATGCCGCAGTGTGGGAAGACACAACACAGAGAAAAAATGCTACAACTACAAAAATGTGGAACTCATGTAGTTCCTGGTGGCGGTGGCTCCTCCATGGGTGCTTTCCCTTTGTCACGTGCTCCAAGTTTTGAAGATTGATGACGCTGAAGAATAGCCTGGAGCTTCTCCTCTTCAGTCCGAGGGTCTTGTGCCGTCCATGCTGATGCTCCGATGTTTGATGGAGTCGGTACTTCCCACGGACAGGGTAGTTGCGGGAACATCTGATTAGCTTTGACGTACCACGCCGCAAACACCCGTCGTTCCTCTTCAAAGGCTCTGGCTTTGTCTTTGTATTCGTGAAGTTCTGTTAGCCGTCGAGCCAAGTCGGTTGCCACATCTTTCTGCCCTTGGTAGCTCTCTTTTACCACCGCGAGTTCAGAATTTGCAACATCTAATTTTTCAGCCAACTTCTTTCGTTCTGCAAACTCTGCTTCATATTTGATGTAGGTGGAAGCTACCTGCTGCTCGAGCTCTGACCTCGGGCGTCCTGCTGTTAACATGGCCAGGTTGGCATATCGAAGGTTTGCCAACTCCA
Source organism: Gnetum montanum (assembly GCA_015680685.1). Classification (NCBI taxonomy): domain Eukaryota; kingdom Viridiplantae; phylum Streptophyta; class Gnetopsida; order Gnetales; family Gnetaceae; genus Gnetum; species Gnetum montanum. The sequence continues at coordinate 753,057 of MNCI01025116.1, read as the reverse complement.
TGTATTCAGTTAAGTCTTGGATCTGCAGGTCCCGGTTCTTAATTTCCGCCTGGTGGGCATAGGCATAAGTGTCCAATATGGCCCCCCAATCAGTGTGCTGGGCACTGATGTTGTTGATTTGGGCTTTTGCCATATGGATCTCCTTCTCCAGGATCTGTTTGTACATCCCCACCTGGTCACGGAAGTGCTCCTTCAGCTTCTCGTGTCGTTTAGCCTCATTCTGCCACGCGCTAATCTCGATGGCTGATTTCTGTCGAATAGCGCGCACCTCCTCCATTGAGAGGGTTCTATTTTCTCTGGCTAAACGGCTTACATCCTGGTTGACTCGGATGAATTGTTCTCGCAGCCGATGAAAGTGCTCATCGAGAACATTCTTTTGTTTCTCCACAGAAGTCAACCGAAGGTTATCGGCAACCAACTGCTTGTTTTCTTCTTGTAAGGCCTTGAGTGCCTTAAGATGCGCATGAGTTTGCGCCTTTGCTGCGGAGGCATCCCAAGTGGCCGTCTCCTTTTCTTCTGCCACCTTCTTATTTTCTGCAATTAATTTGGTTAATTGCTCGGTTTTAAAATTGTCTAACTGGTCTGCGGGAACCAATCGCAAGGGATCCCGCTGTGCTGCTTGTAAGGCGATGAGCTGCTCTTGTAATTTCTGCACTTCAGCCTCAGCATGCTCAGCCCTTACTTCGGATATGACCAGTTTCCCCTTGGTTGAAATGAGGTCTGACTGCATTGCGGTTACATCCTGAGGGATGTCAAACAGAGACGTTAAAACTTGTCCTGTTTGAAGCAATCTGTCCAATGCATCCTCATGTTCTGCAGGAGTCATTGAGGTTCCGGAAATGGTTTAAGCATCCTGTGCTCCTGAAAGGTCTGCCGGTGGCACAACAGGTACATGAAAAGATTCCTTGATGTGGTCAGCTACCACATCAGCTGCTCCAGCGGCATCCTAGTGTTGCATGACCACCACTGTGGCCCCTTCACCAGTCTCTAATTGCACTTGAAAAGATGCCGCATGTCCAGAAATCTGTTGTGACCATCTAGTTTCCCCTCCTCCTGTTTGTACTGACAACTCACCCCTTATGCGATCTATTGAAATTGTAGGCTACCTGGCATCATCGATGACACGGAAGAGATTGGCGTCATCACGACTTCCCCAACTGATCATCTCAGCAATAGCCCTCAAATGGCTCATTGACGGTCTATAGTCTTGCGGCGGCGGCGGGTCCTGGTCTGTACCGGGTTCTGCTTCTTGTTGTTGGCTAGGACTTGTGGCTGGAGGTTGACTGGGTCCTACAAGTTGAGTTACAGGGGTTTCAGTCACTTGTTCTTCATTCCCCTCATCTGGTCCCAACTCTTCGCCAGTACTCTTTCTCGGAGCTGGTGCCATTAATAATTCGGCGTAAGAAGCATTCTGGGCTTTTCGGAGGACATCATTTGTATATCCCCAAATACCTGCCTGACGGCACAGCTTTCTGATAAGACAGGGAAAAGGGAGTGCCATTTTTCCTGTCTTCCGTTCTTCGAATCACCTTAGGATCTCCGTCAAATATAGATAAGGAAGGTTAGCGTTAACCTTTCCCATCAACACTGCACATCCTCTTGCCGCATACGTTGATATTCTCTTTAAGCCTTTTGTGGGGAAGAGGTGATAAGTCCCGATTTTAAAATAGACTCACTCTTCTGTGGTCAGCTCACCGAAAGCCTTATCTCTGCCATAAGCCTTCTCTAGCCAATCCTTTCGCACATCAGGGTCGGATCAGGTGGATAACCGAGCAACATGGGGGCCTGAATTTGGAAGATTTAACACTTCCGAAATCGCCTCTGCAGAAAAATCTACTGATACACCACCGATGTTTACCGTAGTGCCATGCTCCTTATTGTGCCAAAACAAGTATGTTTCTCCTAAGTACCAGGCACTTTGTTCAGAGAGGACAGGCCA
>MNCI01025116.1:707903-746918 GCA_015680685.1 Gnetum montanum | reverse complement strand
AGTGGAAAATAATATTAACTAATTCTAAGCTAAGAGGACAAGGTAAGAAAATCTAATGTAGCCTAAGTACGACGAGCAACCAATTCCTTAATCAACCGTACACATCTTGGACTTCGTGCACGACTGCCACTGGGACTACCAAGCATAGGCCTAGGTATGCCACTGGGATTACCAAGCGCAGACCCCAAATACGCCACTGGGTTACCAAGCGTAGATCCCCCTAGCTACACCACTGGGATACCAAGCAGTCACACTTAAATGCTCGTAATCAAGTCATACTCGTTCCGCTTCTAGGAGTGAAAGGATGAGAAACTAATCGCGATAAGTAACCGATTCCTTAACTAGCCGTACACACCCGTAGATGCTCATAGTCAAGTCGTACTTACACCGCGCTATGAAAGCAATAAATAACATGAAATAAATAACAAATAAATAAACTAAGTGAATGCTACAATGATGAAGTAATCTTGATCTTTATTGCCGGTCATGTGCGTGTCCAAGTACGGCACACTCGAATAAAGACACCGTACAATCACATTCACCACACTGTAGGCAGACACAGGAAAATTCTAACTCTGGAGGGATCAAACTGCCAGAGCTTCGCTACACTAAAACTGGGATTCCCAAACAAGGGAGAGCCGCCTCTTATTTATAGACATGGTGACTGACTGCGATATCGCGTACGCGATATCGCAGGGCAGGACACGATATCGCGGGGGATGCAATATCGCGTCGAACGCGATATTGCGTACGCGATATCGCGGCCGATGTAGACCGCGTCTCATCAGTGTGTGTGTTACCCACCTTGTAAGTTTGTCATTCAATAAGTGTTCTTTATGATGGTATGAACTATTTTTATATTGATTTCTCATGTTTGGTTTTTACCTTTAAGTCATGATGTTGATACTAAGGTATGGTTCTTTTGATATAGCAGGCAATGAGTCCACTTCATCCATCCATCCACATTCTATGGTCTTTCTCGGCTTGGAAATGTATAGTACCTTTCTAATAAGACCTATTAACGAATTGGTGACTTGGCATTTCTCAAAATAAGGAAGGACTCAAGGATTGAAAAGGGTGTGACTTCAAGGGAACTTGATGCATTTGTGTTGGCTGTTCTCTTGGGTGCTTGGATGTTTTCTTCTTGAGTTTTCTTACCATTCTGATGTTACCTAATCATTGGAAAGATAAGCAATAAAAATAACAAATTCTTTGCATGGTGTGATTCTCATGCATAAACATATAAACATATATATATATATATATATATAAAACAAAAAAAAACTGTGAAAATTCAAAGCACACCCCTTAGACAAAATAATTCCTTGGGGTACAAGCACTGGTTATGGAACTCAAATCAAAATGTTCCCTCTAACTAAGGCCCTTCTCTCTTCCCATTCTCTCCTCGTTTCGTCGGAATGGTGGTAGCTCTTTGGGAAGGCATTCTTGTTACTTCAAGGGGATGGTTTGGCTGAATGCATTAATGCGAAGTCACTAGAAGTGGTTTGTTTGAGGTTGGACTTGGAATGGGATTTACTAAGTCACATTAATCATGCAATCCACAAGGGGCTATACACCACCTTGTTCCTGGGATTCCATTCCATTCTCTTCTCTTCATCCTTCTCTCCATTGTTCACCTCATTGCTGGTTGTATCATTAGTGTATATTTTGGTAGATGCATTCTTTTCTTTTTGGTAAATTCTTGTGGTTAAGACTTTAACTCTTGTTCCAAATGACATTCCCAGAGCCTACGGACTCTTTGAATGTGGGTTTGTTAGGGCATTAAGGTCATGAGCCTACTTTGGGGAGGACCCACTGACATTCCTATTTGGTGCACCAGTTAATTTCTTTTCCCTAACATTTTTGCAATCCATTTTATTTTGTTCATTTCCATCTTACCATCCATTTCATTGATGTTATCGTTGTCTCTTTTTCTTCATCTTTCTTATTCCTTTTTCTTTTTCCATTCTCTCGCTACTAGAGGTTTGCGATTAGTCATGGGGGTACGGGGCCCAATTTTTTCAATTTTCTTCTAACCCCTACACCTTTGATAGTCATCAATATTATATCTCCAGACCCACAATCAGCCATACCACAACTCAGCCAATGGACCTTTTACTAAAGCAAGGTATCCCCTACATTGAAATTCATTTACCCTTGCTAATATAAAGACTATGTTGTGTGTGCAAATGGAAATCATGCAACAATGGATTGGATATAGAGAGAACACTTGGAATGGAGCAGTGCTGAAGTAGCTATGCAAGGAGCAAGATCAATGGCACACTTACAGATGGACAACAAAAGGTGCAATATTGGCATTGACAGTAGCAAAACTTCTTTCTCTCTCTCTCTTTCTCAGCTACCAAATAAGGCCTGATGTCAATGTAATAAGGTGTTTACTCTTGTTGTCATGAACACCAGTTTGGTCTTGTCTTGTAATGATGATCTGTTCACATGTCATTCCATTAGTTCCATTCAATCAATAATCCCATACCTTCCCTATATTTTGTAAGGAACACGAGGACGAGTTTTCATTCAGTCATGGAGGTATGATGGGATGCGATATCACATGGGCCACAATATCAGGTACGTGATATCGTGTTTGCCGCGATATCGCATCCGACGTGAGATCGCGGTGCATCGTTAAATCTATAAATAAGAGGTGGCTCTCCCTTTTTTTTCATCCTTGGCTTAGACTGTAGTGAAACTATGGTAGTTTGATCCCTCCAGAGATAGAATATTTTCCATGTGCCCGTAGTAGGAACTCCAAAGTGAAAGGATCTTTATTCGAGAAAATATTGTACCTGAACACCTGTTTGTGTATGAAAATAAAGACGAACTTCTTGGATAAACCTTGCAGTGCATGGAATAGGCTAAATAGGATTTTATTTATTGTTATTTACTATTTATCATTTAAATTCTTTCTTAGTTCATTAAATCTATCTCAACCCTTCTCTCCTAGTTAAGTGCCTTAGTACGACTGCTTTGAGCACATGCGTTATGCTTGGTGATCCCAACAATGATTAGCATTTGCTAACCAAGGTTGCATTGGTTCAGGGTGTGAATGGTAAGTGGGAACAGATGCTGATGCTAGGTTAATTCAGACTTAGTTAGTTAGTTAAAGTTAGTTAATTAGTCTCTTCAACCCTTCACCTCTCTGCATAGGAGATAAAACTTAAAAGACCATAAAAATCATATACCTCAAACTTACTTAGCCATACACCGTGAAAAATACAAGTAAGTCTAGGAAGACAACGAATAATTAACCTTAAGTGTTCCGTAGGCACTTAGTTTGCAGAGTTTGACCAGATCACGTGTGTTATGCTCGTATTCATATGGTTGAGTGTAGCGGTACCTCACCACTCATCAGAGATGGTAGGCTTTATTTTGCATCAACTTCATGATATGGACTCTTCCCAACTCCAGTTCTTGACAACTTCCTATTGGTTTCCACTAGGGTCTGCAATATGGCTATAAATTGTTATTATACCTTTGGAGTAATGATGTCACATGGAAGCCTCTGTACCCAATGTAGGTACTATTTTTTGCTACCAAGGGTGTTGCAAGGTTGAAATGGGCTTTTTGGTTGTAAAAATGGAAGTCCAATTTCTTGTGAAAATTTCTAGAATGGAATAGGATGTTCATGCAGGTATATATAGGCTAAAAATTGGATATTTTGAGGTCTTTACACCATTTTCATAATTACTGATAGATTGGTGTTAATTTACAAGTGCAAGAATAATCAAATTTTAGCATAATTACCATTTATAGTAAGTTTGGAATACATGCTAGCCATAAAATCCATCCATTTACTATAAATACTAAATGGACTTTCATGACTATGGTGGCATCATCCTCACTGCATTGGCTTTGGTGGACTATGTTGACATCATCCTCACTAGATTGGCTTTAGTAGACTATGCTAAGGTTGTTGGGAAATGTAAAAATTTGTGGAAAATATAAAAAATAATGGAAATGGTGGGAAATGTTGGAAATTGTCGATAAGTGTGAAGAATGTGGTGCCTGTTGAGAAATGCTATCCACATTGGCCATGTGCACGTATTGAAGACTTGAGATGACTATGTTGGCCACTGTTGGAAAAAAGGAAAGAAAAATAAAAAATTCCCAATTTTGAAATGAAAAATCCCAATAGTTCCAACATTATATTTCTGTTGAGTATTGGTGGTAACTATGCTAGGTGAAAATTGGAATATCCCATCATCCTTTGGAACAGAATAAGCCTTCCCAAATGGAATCGAGATTTTGGATAGAAGTGGATTTTTAAGCGTAGTTGAGGCTATACCCCTTCAAAAACTTGTAAAAATGTCAATTTTGATCATTCCCAAGGCATTTTTAGCCTTCCCAAGCCTAAATATAGGTAATGAGGTACCTTTTTCTACATGGGAAGTGAGGAAATAACAACTTTTGAGGCATTTTGTGGTCCAAAAAATTTGAAATATGTAATATTGTAGCTTCATGAATCACATATCTCACATTTACAAAGAATCCTTGCCTCAAATTTGAGAAATGGGATTTGCAATTTGCAACATGAATTTTTGGTGGTGTTTCATTAGCTCCTCTTTGTTGATGTTTGGAGGATTGACTTGAAGACATCAATAAAGAATACAAAACACCACTAAAGGTCCACCAGCAACGTTCCCTCTCCATGCTTGATTCAGTAGTTTCAAACCATGCTCAAGAGTGCTTGTGATGAGGGAATTTGGTTATGAAGGGGTAACAGGTGATGAGGTGATATTTGGTTTTGAGGGGATGACCATAAGGGTTAACAGTGAATCCAAAAGGGGAACATTATTCTTACATTCATGGCAATGAAACTTTGTTTAATCAATGTGATCTTGGCACTTCATCCTTTGAAATGCTGGTCACTCATGAACATGTTTAGGAAACCAACACTTCGCTCCAAGGCTTCTCTGGTTGTTAGGTTCCTCCCTTTGCATGTTTGGAGCCATCGATTTGTTTATTTAGGCTTCATTGGAAACTTAGCTTCTTGGAAATTTACTTTTTCTTTTTTCTATGGGGTGAAACCTTTATTTGGTTTCTTTTTCCAAGGCTAATTTTTATTTAGTTTTCCCCTTGAGTGAGATGTGTTACAATCAATGGAATAGATGGTTTTTCATTGAATGAAGTGTGTCACATTCAGTGGACTTGATGATGGATCATCATGAAGGGAAGTCATACGACCATAATGCATGAGGGCCAAACATTGGTCATCATAGTTATTTGATGTATGGAAGGTTATAATAAGGCTACATGGTTGGGCTCAAGAGAATGGTAATGGTAATGGTATGAAACAAGTACTCTTGGTACAACAGGAAAAACTCACCGAATCTTATGCATCGAGGTCACCTAGTGACTAACTTCTGTAGTGAGTTGCACCTTCACAATGAATCTAGGCTTCATCCTACAAGCATAACTCTAAGAGGAAAATAAAACTAGACAAACAAATCATGTTGTTAAATCACAATGCATATGGCCACATAGAATGATCAATAAAACCAAGCTACCAGGCTCATCAATGTTTCCAGTTTAAGGATGTGGCTAGTAATGTTAATAGTTTAAGGCCCTAGTGGGTTATAGAAAGATGCTCCTCTATTGTGCAAAAGATGTCATGTAGGCTTTCTTGTTATTGGCTGTCAAAGGTTGTTGATGTCATCTACAAGCTACATGTAGTAAGGCTTTAGATAGGAATGATTAATCGGATTGGCCAACACATTTCCATCCATGTCAACTATCCTAAATGCTATGTTACCGTAGGCCTTAGTGATTAGGAAAGGTCCTTCCTAGTTGGTTGAGAACTTGTCCACATTCTCATGGATGACCTTGAGGACTAGGTCCCCTTCCTTGATCTTGCATTTACCTAGGTTATCGTGATGTTGCTATTTTTGTCTCTCTTGGTAGTGTTTGATGTGAGGAAGTGCTCATACCTGCAACTCCTTCACCGAGTCTAGGTCCATAATACGCAACTCCTTGTTATATTAGTCATTGATGAAGTATAATAAGACGACTTAGAGTGATGGTATTTGCAATTCAAGAGGCAAAAAAACTTTAGAATCATAAATAAGGATATATGGGATTACACTTATTGTGATTCAGTGTATCGTTTGGTAGACCAAAAGTATATGGATAAGCTATACTCTATTTGTGTTTGTTGTTGTTGAACTTCTTTTTGAGCAAGTTTATGATGGGCTTATCGCTAACTTCTACTTGTCCATTGGCTTGAGGGTAGTATGACAAAGAAAAGGAATGCTTAATACTTGGGTCATGACAAAAGTATTTCATTTCTTGGCTACTAAACAATGGTCCATTATCTATGACTATGATCATAGGTATGCCAAAATGGGCTACAATGTTATTCAGTATGAATCTACAAACTTGTTCAGATGTTGTTCTTCTTAGTGCAATAGCTTCAATCCACTTTGTGAAGTATTTAGTTGTGGTGATGATGAAGCTATGCCCTACAAAAGACTTAGGTGTTATAGGTCCAATGATATTCAATGCCCACCATTGAAATAACTAAGTTATTTGCGTGATGTATAACTTAGTTGGCGATACATGTATAAGATTACAATGCCATTGGAAAGTATCATAACTGTTAACCTTCTACAAGCAGTCACTTTTCATGTAGGGCTAGTAATAGCCTAATTGTCTGATCTTGGCGGCCATGGCTCTAGGTCCTATATGTCTTCTACATACACCCTTGTCAACCTACTTTAAGATTATTTAGGCTTTAGTTTTATCCAAGCACACTAACAATATGTCATCATAGTACCATTGACAGAATGTGTTATTGCATACTATGACATTTTTTTTATTGTTTGCATACAACATCCTTTTGAGTAGCAGTCAATCCTTATGAAGGTTCACCATGCATAAGGTAGAACTTGATATTGTTGTACCACTCCTTCATAGGAGCAGTATGAACTATGGCCACAAAGGTGTCCTTAGTGCTCTACGTGATGGGAATAGTGTAGTTCATAGTCAAGGTGGACAAATTGCTAAACACATATACCATCACATTGAGGGCTAATGTTACAATGGCATTGGATATAATATTCTTAGTTTGAGGTAGATGTTGGATATCAATGTCTGTAAATTGTTGTAATAGTTGCTTTCCTAGGTCATAGTAAGATTTCAAATGTTTGGCTTTAAATGGATAAACCTTGGTTACTTTGTTGACCACAAGTTGTGAGTCACCTTTGACCATAAAACATTTTATTCCTTGGTCACAAGCTATCATCATCCCCTTGATCAAAACCTCATACTTTGTTATGTTGTTGGTACATAGAAATTCAAAATAGTAAGTGAAGGGTTAGATTTCACTACATGAGAAGGTTAGAATGGTAGTAGAACTAGCCCCATGGGTAGTTGAACCTTTGTTAAAGTGCATGACTTCCTCATAGCCCTTGGGTACTTGGCTAATGACCTTAACATGTTCATCAAGGGACTCAAGCTCTATGGTTGCATGGTCATCGACAGGCAAAATAGTGAGTTTTATAGCTATAGCTTGACCTTTTGTTAAGGATTGGGAGATATAATGAAGGTCAAATTCCACTATTATGGCTTTCCATTAGGCTATATGGCTACTTTCATAGATGTTGGTTGTTATGGCTCTAAGCACATTATCTTCGCAATTGATGTTGACCTAGCTCCTAAAGAGGTAGTGTCTCCACTTCTTCAATGAGAAGACTAGGATTAGACAATACTTCTTCACTTCTATGTATTGTGTATCATGGGTAACTAATGCATGAATATGACAGCAAATTGGTAATTGTAGTCTATCCTCTCATTTTTGATAGAGTACAAAGGTAAGAGATGTGTTAGAGATAGTAAGGTGGATGTAAAAGCACTTATCCTTTTGTGGTGGATAAACTATTGGTAGTTGTGCCAAGTCTTGCTTAAGGTTTTGAAAGGCCTCTTGGCATTGAGTTGTTCACTCATAGTGGATCCATTTCTTAAGCAAGTATTGCATGGATTGTAATTTATCCATAAGCCTAGTGATGAACCTATGAATAAATTATAATTTGCCTTGTAGTCCCCAAAGCTCCTTAAGGTTAGTTGGTGCTACCAAGTTGGATATGGTCTTAGCTTTATTAGGATTGACATGTCTTCCTACTTCGGATACAACAAAGCCAAGAATCTTATCGATTTTGACACCAAAAACATACTTCTTGGGATAAAGCCTAAGCTCATATTTAAGGGATCATTTGAGTATAAGGTCAAGGTCATGTGCATGATCATTGGCCACTTTGGACTTAACAACTATATCGTCTATGTAATTGTTGAGCAAACCTAGCATGTAATCACTAAAGATATATGTCATAGCTCTTTGGTAGGCTGCTCCTACAATTTTTAGGCCAAAGAGAATCATGGTATAACAGAAGGTACCCCAAGAGGTCATGAAGGTTGTATCGAGTTGATTCTTTGGGTTAATCCTAATTGGGTTGTATCTTGAGAACTCATCCATGAAGAATAATAAGGAATTTCCAACTATAGTATCAATAAGTTGTTCAATACTAGGCAAAAGAAAATCATCCTTGATGGTTGCCTTATTTAGGTCCTAGAAATTGATGAAAATATGTATACTCCCATTTTTCTTTGGGACTACCACTATATTAGATACCCACTCTACATAATCAATAGCTCTAATGAAACCAGCTTGGTATAGTTTTGTGATTTCATCACGAACAACCAAGGCAAAATCAGGTCTAATCTTACGAATCTTTTTCTTAACTAGTCTAATGCTAGGATCAAGTATGATGTTTTGTTGCACTAAGTGTGGATCTATACCTAGCATATCATCATATGACTAGGTAAAGATATTAATGTTGTCTTACATGACCTTGATGATGTCTTGAGTTTGTTGAGGTTCTAGTGAAAAACTTAGTTTCAAGGTTTTCTCCTCACCACTGTGTGTTATGATAGGAACCTCAACTAGAGAGTCTTCAGTGAGGTCATTAGCCTGAAGGTCAAGGGTTTTGACTAGGTTTTCAGGCCATTATAGAGGTTTATCTATTGAGGCTATGTGGATAAAAATACTCTTAGGATCAAGCTATAGATAATTAGGGCCAATACATCATTCAATGTCCATGGAGCCCACTTAGGCTCAAGAGCAAGGTAATTTACTTCCAAATGTCCATACTTCAATCCTACATATCAACCATAAGCACATTAAGTGGGGACTTCAATCCTACATATCAACCATAAGCACATTAAGTGGCACTTGGGTAAAAGTTTGTAAATAATGTAAAAATGATATAAAATACTTTCATAAATATGCAAACACATGTTATTCCAATGTTAAAAAAAATGCAAACAAGATCACCCAAGGCTATGAGATGTAGGTGAAGATAAATAAGATGGAACAAAGGTCCAAATAGAGGCAAGTAAAGATTAAAACAAGTTGAAGCACCACAAGAATATAAGAAATAAGGCCAAACATGATCAAATAAGGTTATGCTTTTTCTAGTTTAAGGCCTTAGTAGGTCATGTTACTAGTTTAAGGTCCTAGCAAGCCATGGTTACATGGTATCAAATGATGGTTACGAATGAACAATCCCCACCACTTAACACCAATCAAAGGTTGAATAGAGGTTAACAAAGTCCATAACAAAGAAAAGAAAGATAAATGTGGTGAAACTTACATGATGTAGAGGCTATATGAGGTCAACTAATGGTAATCTAGGTCAACAATGTATAACAAGGTCAATATAAGTCAAAGTACCTTGAAACAAGGTTAAATCCATCAAAATGAAATACATGTGGTAAAACTTGGTTAATATTGGTAAAAAAGGATTATATTTTGCCAATTTTAGGCTATATCAGGCCATGGTATGGGGCTATAGGATTTCTTGGGAAGTTTGGGCATATAAGGGGGTCATTTTGAGGCTATTTTAAGCTAAAATTAACACTTTTCTTGTGACTACACTAGGCCTTACTGCTGACTATGGTGGCCCAATGTAGTCATGCATTCCCTAGCATAGTTGACATTGATGGGTGTTTTCTCAAGCTCTATAAGGTCATTTTTAGGATTTCAATGGTCTAGACAGTTAGTGCATGGGGTGTGTATTAAAGATTAACAAGTTTTGACTCCATTTTTTGGCTCCTAGAGTTGGAATTGATGTTTCCATTGAGGAATACGTTGGGCTAACAAGCCCCAGCGTAGTCACATGTGATAAATCAATTCAAAGAATTTCATGATTGTTATTAGCACTCTACCAATTTCATAGATCAGCATAGGGTGATTAGAGGACTAGACTAGTTATTTGGAGATCAAGTTTGGGTAACAAAAGTAGGTTTTATGGCATTTCCCACTAGACTACACTATGCTAGCATACTCATGCATGGTGCTAGTGTAGTTGGGTGGGATTTGATCTTTCTATGACTCAAATAGAGTGAAACTGCAATTGGATGTCATGGGATAGTGTTTTGGACTTCCTAGGTTAGTTTTGGACCATTCTAAGTGGTATATTGCTAATTTTTGTTGTTACAATTTGGGCTCGTACTATGACTATGCTGGGCTTGCATAGTGTTAGGCTTCCTTAGCATACTCCTACATGGAAAATGAATTTTTATGAGTTTCTAAGCTCAATCGACCATGCTAATGGACATCTGAGGTTATCGGTGTTGTTGGCTAGAGTTTTAGTGCCAAAATCATCAATTCTAGTGATTACTTGGTCATTGGTATGGTTAAATACCTTATGACTATGTTGGGAATGTAGTTCCTAGTGTAGTTGAGGGATTTGAGTTGAAAAAATATGAAAAAGATGAATTTTAGCTCTTTTTCCAAGGTTTTAGGATATGAGCATGCTCTAATAGGATTTTAGATCTTTCCAGGAGTCAATTGGAGTAATTTTTGAGCTATTTTGGCCACTTCCAAGTGAACTATGTTGGACCCTAATAATTGATAGGATAGGCCAAAATAGTCATGCCAATTATAGCATAGTTTGAAATTGGAAAATGGAAAATATCAAGTTTTGTTACTAAAATTGACTCCAACAAAGTCACAAGGCTTCCAAAAATGAATTTTGAGCTATCTGTGGTAAATTTTGGTCAATCTTAGATGGACTATGTTAGGCTTTGGCAGTGACTATGCTAGCCCAATGTAGTCATAGTTTTCCTCAGTGTAGTTGAGGTTTATACTATCAAAAATGATGAAAAAAGGTGAGTGTCATGGCCAAACAAGCTTTGGTGAGGTTTTAGAGTTTGTTGAAAGTGGCTTTAAGTCCTTCACTATCAATTTTGGTTAAATTGGAGTGGAGTATATTGGGGTTTAATAATGAGTACATTGGCCTAGTGTAGTCATAGTCTCCCTTAACATAGTTAAGGTTTGGTAGTGAAAATTGATGAATTTTAGCTTAATTCCCAAAGTCCAATGATCCCAATGTGCTTCGACAAGGTCCTATAATTGGAAGTGGTGTTCTAGTGATTGGATTTGACCCTTTTTGGGTTCCAAAATGTGAACTACATTGGGTAGCACTAGTGAATACACTAGCCTAATGTAGTCATGCAGTTGTTAGTATAGTTTATATTTTGGCTTCAATATGGTCAAAATATAGTTTCTATGGTCAAAATTTTCTATGGTCAATATAGTTTCTATGGTCAAAATTGGCTTCAATATGGCCCCAAGGTTTACTGACAATGAATTTGAGTTGTTTTGATAAATTTTGATTAGTTTTTGATGGACTATGTTGGGCTTTGGTAGTGACTATGTTTGCTCAGCGTAGTCACTCATCCCCCAATGTTGTTGGGATTGGAGGATGAAAAAAATGGAAAATGTTGCAGGATTTGTCTTGGTTTGTAGGTTTGTTGGGTTTTGGAATTCTTGGGAAGTAAGTTGGACTAGGAAATGAATTACTCTATGTGCCCTAGGTGGACTACAGTAGCCACCACTAGTCACTATGTTGGCCTAGCATAGTCACTCTTGGAAAATGGCATTTGGGCTAAAAAATAACGAAATCTTACTTCTATTTTATGTTTGGCATGGCTTTGAGATCTCTAGAGGTGGATTTGGTCTTGATATGATTGGTCTAATTTTTTCGACTAGATTATGCTGGCCTAACATAATCACTCCATTACCAACATAGTCACACTTAGAAAATGTAAATTCATGGATTTTTATAGATTTTTTGAATATTAGTTAAGTATGAGGTCACTCGGGATCCTAAAAAGGTGTGAAGGCTTTGAAACAAAGTTTTCAAGATGCATGATGGTTGGTATGGTGAATCCTCCTATAAACCTTGTGACTACACTAGGCCAACATAGTCACTTGGTTTCTCTAGCATAGTCATTAGTATTGACTAGTATTTTGTAAAGTTTATTAAGTGTGTCCTAGTTTCGAGAGTGTCAAGAACTTTGGCTAGGGTTTTGGGGGATGGCATGGTCATTTGGAGTCAATTTGAGGTTGAATGAGCTAAGGATGGTCTATTCCATTTTGGACTATGCTGGGCCAATGTAGTCATGTTGTTGTCCAACGTAGTCACACTATTTACCCAGTCCATGGCAAGATTTGGTACCATTACTATTGCTACTAATTGCTAATTTTAGCATTTGGTTGATAATTTTAGTCATTAATTTCTAGGGTTGGTGTGTAATGGAAATGGATTGATGGTGAATGGAAAAAGGTAACATATCTTAGTGCACTATACTAGGCTAGCGTAGTCCACCTCTAGGCAAGTGTAGTCACATGGGATGACCACTTTTTGGATGAATTTACAATTTCCTTTATCAAGGTTATTAATGCTTTGCTTCCTAGATTGGTTATGAGGTTTTTTCTAGCATGAACAGAAGATTGGGGATTGGTTTTGAGAGTGGATGGGATATGGCACTTATCCCAATGTTTCCATGTACCCAAGCTTCACCATAGTAAAGCCTAGAAGTTACAAATGATCAGCCTAGTCATGGTGTTCTTAGGTTGCTTTTTAAGCAGCTAGTGGCACCCAGATGGAATTAGGAAGTTCTATGAAAAAAAAAACTTCTCATAACCTAGTGTAGTCCCTATTTGCTAATTCCATCACCAAGTGAAGTAGGAGTGGTGGATGGAAATTAGGGTTTACATGTGGATGCTTAGGTTTAAGATTTGGTTTTCAATGTTTTCACTTGTAAAATCGGTATTTCTTCCATTCCTCCTTGATCCTATGCTTAAGTTGAGAGCTCTATGCCTGACACTGCTATTAAGCCCTACATAATTACAACCTTCTCTACCTCAGGTACTAGCATAGTCACTCTAGGATTAACAAAATTCAAAGGTTTTCTTGTATTCTTTGTAATAGTCTACTACAATATGAAGAAGAAGGAATATATGAAGAACCCTATCTTGGAGGAGGTAGACGAAGATACCTATGACCTCTCACATCTTTCCCATCCTAGGATTGTAGAAGGTTCCACCACAATTTATCCTAAGTATACAACTATGGCCATTTTTTCCCGTTTTTTCCATCTATTCTATTTATTAGGTTTATTCTATTTTCCACATCTAGGCTTTTTTATTATTTATTTTGGGATTTTGTAAAAATTACTTCATAGGTTTTTGTTATGTTTATTCATTTTTAGTGTTACTTGGGCTTTTGGTTTTGTTTACATTGAGGTTTAAATGCTTTTTCCATGAATTCCATGGGTTTCCTACTTTTTCCACCGAAAAAGACAATGCCACTTATGAATTTTTTTCCTTAGTAAAACACTCTGTTTTTAATTTTTTCAAAACCATAGTATCATTTTCTACTATTTTCTAGTCAACTTGATTTTTGAACCACTTAATTTTTCCTTACAGATAATTTTCTATGACTATTTTTGTTAGGCTGTGTCAAGTGGGTTTTCCAATTTTGGCTGGTTTCTAGTGTATATTTTGTAATTTTTTCCAATAAATGGATATTGAAAATTAATTTTGATAGTTATTGGTTTTTAGTTAGACATTCAATAATTCTAACTAATTTTGAATCATCAAATTTTGATGAATGGTTCAGTTTTTACGAGTGTTTTTGTGAGCTCACGTGAAAATGGGTTTTTGGCATGATGGTCATAGTTTTATTTTTTGTAAATTTTTTTGGTTCTAATTCATGGTTTTATGAATCCAATAGCTATGGAATCATCAAATTTCATTAAGTGGTTAATTTTTTGTGGATATTTTTGTAAGGTCACATAGAATCAAAGTTTTAAGGTTATTATACATTTACCCCTATGAAGATGGACAATGTTGAGACTTTGAAACTTTTTTTTCATCAATTTTCCATGATCTTGGGGATTTTTTAAAGTGTTAAGAAGGCTTTAGAAATGGTTTGGATCAAATTAAAAAAAAATTGATAATTTTTGTGCATGATTTCCCATGGCCATGTCTTGTTTTTAGCTCTAAACTATCATTTTTATGTTTTCTGTTGTAAATAGTCATTTACGTTTGAGGTTGTATTGTGTCATTTTTGTTAAGCATGAATTGTTCCAATTGGTACTTTTCCTAAGTGTTGTTTTCTAAAATAAAGAATGTTCTCTTAAATATTGTATTTATTAAACCATAAAACTTCTACATGAAGTTATCCTTTATCATAGGTTTCGATTGTCACCTTTTTGAAGTTTTTATCCCATGAAGATACAGAAAGATTATTAGTGTAGGTTATAAACTAACAAATAGCATCAACTTCTAATAACATTATGTTTTCTTCAAGAATCATAATATCATATTGCATCTATCACTTTGCTTTAAACTCATCAAGCAAAAGAAGATTTCAAATTTCTTCTATCTATTTTGAATATTTATTTGATAGAGTAGGATCCCTTACAACACATCCATGAAGAATAGTAGGTTGAACAATAATATAATAAATTTTTTTTTGAATTTCTTATGATAGAATAGATTCTTTCTTATATTTACTTTTTAAAAAGAAAATAAGGCTTTCCTATTACTTGCAACTCTTTAAGGAATGCATTGATGCCATTTGTAATTGTAGAAACATTATAGGCCAAGATATTTATAAGAAAAAATTATATTCATGTGTTCATGAACTATAACAAAATTTTTCATCTTATTACATTTGACACAAATCTTGATTTTACTTTTTGGACACAAACTTTCATTACTAAATGCTAATAAAAGTTATTAAATGTATTAAGCATTTGCTACAATTCTTCCATCAAACTCGAAATTAAGGCAACATCATCAACATAGAGTAAGAGTCTAATAGGATTGGTTTAAATTATAATTACAAATTGAAATAAAGTATGAGAAAGAGAATGATGAAGCATTGGTTGGCTACATTGACATAGTTATATCGAGGCAGATGCCTTAATGTAGATGCCTCAACGCAAGTTTCTTAATGGATGCCATCACATTTGTTTGAGTAAAAAGTTAAAAAAGTTTATTTTTATCAGCTTTGATATCATATACTA
Organism: Gnetum montanum; assembly: GCA_015680685.1. Classification (NCBI taxonomy): domain Eukaryota; kingdom Viridiplantae; phylum Streptophyta; class Gnetopsida; order Gnetales; family Gnetaceae; genus Gnetum; species Gnetum montanum. Next base: position 731,525 of record MNCI01025116.1, on the reverse strand, counting down.
GATATTAGGGCCTAAGAAGCAATGTTGGATATATCATATCGGGTGATGTGTGCCAGCCTATAAATATAGCGCTTCGGTGCACAGTTTGAAAATAAGTCTTTGTCAATAAAGTAGCCAAACTCTTATAGTTTTATTTCGTAGTCTTAAAAAATAGTTAGTAAGTGCCCGTAGTGTGGATTTGAGTTAGTTGTACAATGATGAGTGGCGAGATAGCCCTACACTCAACCATACGAATATGAGCGTTTCACGCATGATCTGGTCGAACTCCGTAGATGGGCTAGTTGTGGTATCTAGATAGTTACTCACTGATCGTAGTTCATTGTCTTCCCACCTAGACTAGTATTTTCTTTGTCACATATGGTTTAGTCTAGAGTGAGGTGTATGATGTGTTTCTAAACTAAAGTTACTCTTGGAGGCGATGGAAAATAATGTTAGGTAAGCTAGGAGAAAAAGAGGGAGAGAGTTATACTAAGAGGAGATAGGGAGAGAGAATCTAAGCTAGCCTAAGTGTGATGAGAATCAATTCCTTAATCATCTATACACAACTTGGACCTTGTGCATGACTACTACTAGGATTACCAAGTGTAGATCCTAGGTATGCTACTAGGTTACCAAGTAGTCACACTTAAATGCTCGTGATTAAGTCGTACTCATTCTGCATTTAAGGAGTTTAGGGTGAAGAGATATTAACTATGAAAGAAATAAACAATAATAACAATTAAATAATTAAACTAAGTGAATACTACAATGATGAAGTAATATCAATATTTGGTTCCGGTCATGTGCGTGTCCAAGTACGTCACACTCGAATAAAGGATGTCGTACAATTACAATCATCACACTACAGGCATGCACTGAGAAATAATTCTAACTCTAAGAAGGAAAACCTGTAAGAGTTTGGATAAGGGACTAAGAACTAATGTCAAAACCAAGTGCCCTGCCTCTTATTTATAGGCTCACACGAGAACCGTGATATCGCATACTTGATAACGAGGGTTTGATATCGAGGGTCTGATATTGGGACCCATCAAACAACAAGGGTTCGATAATAGAACCTGACAGACCATGATACCTTATAGACAATGACTCATCATACCCCCATGACTGAATAAGAACTCGTCCTCAAGTCAAAGAATGTGAGGAATAATTTCAATTGATTACACAGTGGATAGGTATGGGATTATTGACTGACTAAGAATTTATTCATGCCGCAGTGGAGAATTAAATAAAATTTGGACATAGACATAAAAGAAAAAACTTGTGGAACTGATGGGGTTCCTAATAATGATGACTTCTCCATGGATGCCTTTCCTTTTTCCTGCATGATCAAGCTTCTAAGATTGATACCATTGAAGAAACACTTGACATATATCCTCTTCTATCCAAGGATTATGAGTCATCCATGCTGATGTTCCAATGTTTGATGGAGTTGGCACTTTCCATGGTCACAGCAGTTGCGGAACACTTGATTGGCCTTGACATGTTATGCCATAAATAGCTATCATTCCTCTTCATAGGCTTGGTCCTTGACCTCTCCACCTTTTGCTTGGATAGATTATGCAGTAATAGGAGTTCCATGATGGATACTAAATGATTGTGCCTTCTTCTTTGCATGTTCTACATGAGGTCCTTTGCCTCTGCCTCCCCCTGGTCATTCAGTTGCACCTTGAGAAGGTCCTTATCTTCTTTTAGGGGCCATCTATAATCACACAAAGATCAATTGTTAGTAAGGTTATTGAAAAAAGTTCAATGATTTCATACCTTACTCATTGCCTTTAATAAATGTTGAATTCTTTGCTTAGTATGATTTTAGAGTTAGAAATATTTTTTTTCAAGGAAGTTGCCCTAAAAGTTTAATGTCAAACCTGGTTTGTTAAGGTGACACATTAAGGGACAAGTAATGGTTTTGAGGAACATTTGATAAAATGATGACAAGGAAAAGAATAGATTTGGCAATGAAGTACTCAGAGGGTACAAAATGATGTGGTGGTGTGCAACAAGTGCAAATTACGAAAGTCACGCAAGTGGGTCCTCCCCAAAGTAGGTTCCAACCTATAATGCCCTTGCATAACCACACCTTAAAATGTCCATAGGCACTAGAAGGGTTAAATGTAATCTACACCAATGCAGTAAAACACACACATGTAGATACCATCGTGATGAGGTATAAATTCAATTCTACACAAGTCATGAGTCCCAATTACATGAACAGCAAGGTGAAGTGAATTTTAGAAGGGACTGCAAAGATTGGGACATGAGGTAACTGGCCCAGGGTAGAATGAATCCTCAGTGTAAGGAATGATTAATGTGTCATTAACCCGTCACTCCAAAATTAGAACCAAGTCCATTCCTCTAATTAGTGACATCGCATTACTTCACCCAATGATGGACAACCATAAGAGAATCATGTCAGTGAAGTGTACGATCACTTGGTGTCTCGTACAAGGGAGGAGTGATTTTGCTTTGTGGCACACACTTTTTCTGTTCTTCTTTTTTTTTCTTGATGTAGTATAGTATTGCTTTATCTAGAGAAGCCGCCTACCTTCAGGCATGGGTACATGTCTTTCCAATGGGACCCCTTGGAATGGCATTATTTTTTTCTTCTTGAGTGTCTTTTGATTACTCTTACTCCCACTTTTTGTTAGATCTACAAGAGTCTTAGTACAACCAAGCTACATGGTAACTCCCATAGACGTCACTAAAGAGATCCACAAGTCCCCTTGATGTCATCCCTTGGCCATTCCCACTTAGTCCATCCTTCTTCACTCTAGGTATGATAACACAAGGTTACTTTAAGTTTTAATGATTAAGAATATCATTGTATCTAGGGTAGAACCCCTTATTAATAAAATGGGTGAATGGATGTTGTGGTCTTGTTGTTCAAATAATTAGTCACCTGAGACTTGATAGCATAAAAAAACACCTCAACCAACAGTTCACATGAGTGTTTTATTCCTAGATGAGATTACTCATAAAAAGGTAAAAAGACAAAAAGGCAAAAAGATCAAATAATAAGTTGAAAAGTCAAAAAAAGAAAAATGAAAATTTCAAAATCAAAGAAAATGAAAAATATTTATTAATCTTGCTTGTTATTAGAATGGGGGTATCCCCCATAACTAAACAGTTGAGTATGGCAAGGATTAATAAATGAAAAGTTGGAATCCTTGCATGTTGGACGTATTGGGATCCGATCATATTCGAACCACTAGGTATCTTTTGATGTGGTGGTTGGAATGTTTCTCGAGTGGGCTTCACACACTTGATTATAGTAAACATAATGAGGCAATTTATAAGATGTAGTTAATTGATGAGTGGTTGACCCACTATGGCACCTGTGACTATAAGATGGTATGCAAGGATTGATCTATCTCCCTCGATGGCTATCTTGATTTGGCCATATGGTTGTTGAAGTATTTTTTGATGGCCTAGAGAAAGTATTTAAGGAGGAAGTTGCACCGCAGTGTTGAACTTGTGCTAGGCTGGAAGGTGCAGTGGGCTTAGAAGTGTGCTGTCCCTTCTTACGATCATGTCTAAAGAAGGGGTGCCTATGATGTTGTGGAGGATTCCCACTGCTGTTGATAATAGCAGCACAAGTAACATTCGTGGGTAGGTGCTATGGCACAAAACCTTCTGGAACACTTGGTGGTGATGTAGAAGGAGGTGAAGGATGAGAATGTTGAAATTGAGGAGAAGTATAAGGTATCCAAGGTAGTGGTTGTGTTGGAGAGGATATGTATTGATAGTATTGAGGAGAATAATAATCATGTGGTGAGATAGAGGATGTTGACTCAGTTGGAGAAACAGGATGTTGGACTTCATAAGCACTTACGTTTGGAGGATATGAAGGGTGTAACTAGTTTGAGGGTGGCCTCCTCCATGATTGGGATTGTTGCCACTGTGATTGAACACAGTATCTCTATACGAACTCTAGGTGCAACATTCTTCCCCAATGCTCCTGTAAATGTGACAAGATTGGACATTGGCCCTTGGGGTGATCGTACAGGAAAATGTTGCATTGATACATATGATTGGCAGTTGAGATCTTATTTTTTTCAACCCTTCTTTCCGATTGCCTAAAGGTATTTTGTCCTTTTTCTTGGTTTGTCATAACTCTACCTCCAATAATGTTGGCATATTCTCTACATTTTTTATGCATCCATTCCATCATCTTATTGATATTTGTCTCAATTTTGTTTAATGATTGTAGTGTTGGAAAAGATGATTCCACCTCCTTGAGGTGAGTTGATTTCTCCTTGTTATTATCATGGGCCCTTCTTAATTTAAGGTTTTGGACCTATTGAGATTTTTCAATGTTCTCCCATCTAGCCATTTCTCCTTCTTCTTTTGCTACTCATTTAATAAGCTCTTGGAATTGATGGGTTCAGAGTTCATATAGTTGACCTTGGGCATACATCCCTAGGGTCTCCCTTATTTCATTACGAAGCCCATCTATGATATGATACATTAGCCTCTCCTTGGAGAACTCATGGCCTGGGCAGTTGTTTAATAATACATAATATCTTTCTAAGGCCATGTCCAAGGGTTCATGTTGTGCTTGTTTCCACTCTTGGATTTTTCTCCTCAAGGCTAACACTCTTGTATAAGTTTGATATCTTTCATTGAAGAGTTCTACCATTTTTGGCCAGCGTCGAATTGATTTTGGTCTTAAAGACCTATACCATAATTTTGCGTGGCCAACAAGTGTCATAGGAAAGAGCTTAAGTTTTTTCCATTCATTATCAATGTTGTTCCATGCACAGGCATTGTAGAAGGCTTGTAAATGTTGTTGTGGATCTAAATCGTAGCCTCCTAAAAACTTAGGAAAGTTTTTTAAGTCAAGCCTGGGTAGATGGCTTTCCTTGTGATGCCTGTGGGATATTAAAACAACCTCTTGTATTTGCGTTAGGCTTGTAGTAGCCAGTAGGGGTTCATCATCACTAGATATGTTATGCATTCATGAGTTGGGATGATGTTGTCTTCGTTTATGTTTATAGGAAACCCCTACATCAGATTGGGTACTCCAAGCTTCATCTTCTTCATCATATAATTCGTTGGTTCTCTAATGAATTTCCTTACTAGTTGTTGCATTATTGTAGTCTTGTGAGAGATACATTGTTTTAAATTTGTGTATGATTTAATTGTAATTATTATTATTATTTATTATATTTTTTTCTTGAAATATATATCATTAATACTTTGTTACAATGATCTTGTATGATGTAACTAATCTAAATAACTGGCACCATCCCCAGCAACGACACCAATGATGAGTGGCAAGGTACCCTTATACTAAACCATACGAATACAAGCGTTTCACGCATGATTCGGTCGAACTCCACAGACAGGCTAGTTGTGGTATCTAGATAGTTACTTGCTAATCATAGTTCACTATCTTCCCACCTGGACTAGTATTTGATTTATCACCTATGGTTTAGTCCAAAGTGAGGTGTATGATGTGTTCCTAAACTAAAGCTACTCCTGGAGATGATGGAAAATAATGTTAGCTAAGCTAGGAGGAAAAGGGAGAGAGAGTTATACTCAGAGGAGATAAAGAGAGAGAATCTAAGCTAGCCTAAGTGCAATGAGCATCCATTCCTTAATCATCCGTACACATCTTGGACCTCGTGCATGACTACTACTAGGATTACCAAGCGTAGATCCTAGGTATGCTACTGGGTTACCAAGTAGTCACACTTAAATGCTCGTGATTAAGTCATACTTAGTTCGCATTTAAGGAGTTTAGGGTAAAGAGATATTAACTATGAAAGTAATAAACAATAATAATAATTAAATAATTAAACTAAGTGAATGTTGCAATGATGAAGTAATCTAGATCTTTATTTCTGGTCATGTGCGTGTCCAAGTACATCACACTTGAATAAAGGATGTTGTACAATTACAATCATCACACTACGGGCATGCACTAAGAAATAATTCTAACTCTAAGAAGAAAAAAATGCAAGAGTTTGGGTAAGGGACTAAGAACTAATGTCAAAACCAAGTGCGCCGCCTCTTATTTATAGGCTCACACGAGAACCGCGATATTGTGTACCCAATATCGCTTGTGTTGCGATATCGCGTACCTGATAACGAGGGTTCGATATCGGGGGTCCGATATTGGGACCCATCAGACAACAAGGGTCTGATAATAGGGGTCCAATAACAGGACCTGATAGATAGGACCTGACAAACCATGACTCATCATACAATGTCTTATTCGAGTGGAAATGTACCTAGAAACATTCCATGAACAACAATAAGATTGAGATTGACTCTTATTCATTGCAAAATTTTGACTTAGATTAGATTTACTTTCCATGCAATTTACTTTTCATGTAACTAGTTAATATTTACATTTCCATGCACATTAATGAATTGGCAGTATGAGTGTGACTAGTTTTGAGCATAAACACGTATTCACTTGATGATCCTAGTAGCATTATTGCCTGGTTCACCCAATAGCATAGTGCTTAGTAACCCTAGTAGTGGATACTTGGGTTTAAGACATGTACATCAAGCTAGGTATAGACACTCATTGCTCATAGTCTAGTTTAGGCTTTACTTTCCATTGTTAATTAGTTAAATAATTGATTTCTTTATTATCATTAGGACTAGCAGAAGGTCAAAACAACATCAAGAATCATATGTCTCACTTTGGACTAAACCATACGTGACAAAGCTACCACTAGTCCAAGTGGGAAGACAATGAACTACGATTAGGGCATAATGATCTAGATGCCACAACTAGTACCATTAATGAAATTTAACTAGATCATGTGTGAATGCTTGTGATTCATATGGTTGGGCATAGGGGGTACTTGGTCGCTCATCATTGGCACCATTGCCAAGGATGGTGCTAGTTATCTAGATTAGTTATATTATACACAATTGTTGTAAATGCATTAATCAATTATCTTTTAGAAACTATTAAGTCACACACATCATAAACTAGCAACAATGTCTCTTTCACATAGAATCGATAATGCATCATAATAAGAGAACATTCATTGGAGAAATAATGAGATATATATTGAAGAAAATTAGAGTGACTGACCTAATGTAGGGGTTTCATATGTTCATGACCACCCTAACTACACTCAAGAGCTACATTCACCTAAGGTAGATAATCCTAGAGGAGATGAAGTCCTAGATCATGGGAGGCCTTAAGGCTTAGGACCTCCTCAAAACCTAGAAAAGATAAATGAAGGGACAAAAGGGAAAACTATAGAAGCCATGGTGACTCTCCCAGCTCCTCATCTTTTTCTTCCTCTTTAACATCTAGTTTCGATAAAGATGAATGTAGGTATAGAGATGAAGCTCAAATATGGGATCAAAATAAAAATAGAAATCCAAACCAAGGGTAAAATCAAAGACATGAAAATGAACATTGACAAAATTGTCACAATTAGATAAATAAACATATAAATTTTCACGATGACATGTCTGATGATGGTGAATCCTTGTTGGCCACTAAGAGCATGATGTAGATCATAAGGGTAGTTAAAATACCCCACAGGCATCAAAAGGAAAGTCACATCAAAAGGCTTGATATGAATAGCATCCCTAAATTTATGGGAGGCCATAATTATGATCCATAACATCATTTACAAGCCTTCCATGATGCCTTCATCTTACAAAACATTGAAAGTGGATGGAAAAAGCTTAAGCTCTTTTCTAGGATACTAATAGACAAAGCTGAAGTGTGGTATAGATCATTGAAACAAAATTCAATCCATTGATGGTCCATAATGCTAGAATTTTTCAATGAGAAATACCAAACCTATGCAAGGGTGTCCAACCTAAGGAAATGAATCCAAGGATGGAAACAAGAATAACATGAACCCTTGGATATGGCCCTAGATATATACTATTCTCTACTGAATAGATTCCTAGGCCATCATTTCTTTCAAGAATAACTTTTTCACATCATAGATGGGCTTCATAGTCAAATGAGAGAGACCCTTGCGATGTATTCTCAAGGTCAATTATATGAACTAGGAACCCATCAAATCCAAAGGCTAATCAAGCATGTGGAAAAAGAAGAAGGAGAGTTATGTAAATGAGAGAATGTAGAGGAAAATAACTGGGATCCAAATCTTCAAAAAAAGTGGATTCATCTCTATGAAAAGGAAAAAGAGGTAGCTCTTGATGAGGTGATTTTACAACAAACCTTGCTAATACAAAATTCTGTCGGTGAGCTTGAAGCAAAGCTAGATAAGATGTCGAAATGGATAAATGAGAAATTTACAACTTGCGTAGAAATCGTAGAGGAGAGAGTAATGCAAAACAAATCATGTGATCACAACAAAAGAAGGAAAAGGAACCAATAGATAGGTTAGAACACTGATAGGAAAAAATAGGAAATGGATATAGAAGAAAAGGCTATAGACTCAACCACCGAAGAAGATGATGGATGTAACATCTACATATATGACCATCCAAAGGGCTATTGCCTAGTCATGTTACATCTACATGAGTATTCGACTTTTGCATTGAATCCCAAGTTCATACAAAAGAAAATGCATAGGAAATTTCCTTTCTCATAACGGAATTATAGGTAGTCCTACAACCAACCGTACCATCCTAGTGGGACTTCTTACCAACCTCAACACTATTATCCAACACAGTGGCAAAACCCAGAGTTGTGTGGAAGGCCATCATGAAACTAACACTACCCTTATTTCCAATCAAACCCATATAGATATTATGTTTAATAATCGGTTTTCCTTACTAGTTCCACTTCCTCTATCTCAAATCACTACTACCACTCTCCTAAATATCATCATCTTGCAACATCTTCTATGAGATCACCACCTCACAGATCTCATCCTTCTTCATATCCTCAATATTCTCATACTTCCCTCCATCATATGTCATCGTCAATAACACAACAAGGTTTAGCACCATGACATCAATAAGAGAATGTCACTTGTGCTGTGAACATACATGAAAATGATAATGCCAATAGATCTCCACCACAATCTTGGAAACATCCTTTCTTTAGGACGGTTTCCATAGATAAGCACAACATTCATGGACCTAATAACTCATCTAAACTAGCATAATGCCAATCAAGTGCAACACCCTTCCTCTCACAACCAATGTCGTCCAATAATACACAAAAGCCAACATCCATTGTTGCTCCAATACTTGATAGAAACGATAAATCTAGTATTGTGGAGAGATAGAAGAATCCATGCATAACTAATCATGATAAAGGGTGCAGTCATGAGGTAGATGTCTATAAAGTTAACACAACTTCTATTCTAGCCCACCATACATTTCAAAACCAAGTGTGTGAGCTACAACCTATCTACGTAGCCACCACTAAACCAGAAGACACCCAGTGACTTGAAAATAAGGGCCTAACACTATTTCACAAATGAATGGAGCCTGCTTGCCCACTTATTAATTCTTATCATGGTCAAAAGCTTAGTTGTGGGGGAGATGCTCCATCCTGATTCAAGAACTAATAAGTTTTTTTCACCTTTTTTGTTTTATAATTTTTTTATCATTTTTCTATTTCTTCCAAAATTTTCTTCTTCTTCATCTTTTTTCAATTTCTTAATATTTTTTTCTTTATATTTTTCTATTTTCATGAGTCATTCTTTTTATGTTTTATGAATTTATTTCATGTTTTTGTTAATAATATTTCCAAGTCATGATGTTGAAGTCAATGCTATGTGTTGTGTTTTTTGTGCTATGCTATCAAGATGATTGGGTAAGTAATTGTGTAAAGCAATGAGACCACCTCATCCATCCCTCTAGTTCTCTAAATAAAAGGCCTTATCATGTAAATGATTTGGTTCTTCTTTTATGAAACTAAAATTCATCAATGATCATTGTACCTTGAAGAAAGAGGAAATGGCAAAGGGTATAACCTCAAGGGGACTTGTCAGGTTCTCTTCTTGGCTTCCTTTGTGTGGTTTATGACTCCTTTTGGAATGTATCATCACTCCTCCATTGACCAATAAAAAGGAAGCTCTATCTTTGCATGGTGTGGTTTCCATTTCAAAAAAATATAAAATTCAAAATAATTTTTTTAAAAATAAATATAAAATGCAAAAAAGAAAAAGAAAAAAAAAAGAAATAATAATAATAATCATAATGGAAATTCAAAGCACACCCCTTAAAAACACTAATGGGCTACAAGCACTAGTTATGGGGCTGGAAAGACATCTTACCCATGCTTGAAGGCACCCCTCTAACTAAGGCCCTTTCTTCTTTCTTCTCTTTTTTTTTCTCTTTTTGAAGTGATGATTGTTCTTTGAGGTGGTTGTGGACTCATGATGGTCGGTAGAAAGGAACACATCAATGTGAGATCATTGTTCATGGTATGGACTTGGTCTAAACTTGGATGGATAGGTATGCTGATCATTTTGATCACATTTTCATAAGAACCTATTGTGAACATGGTTAAGTACCTTACATCCTGATCTTTGCAATCCCTTCTCATCCCATTATTCACCTCACTACTACATGCAATTATGAGCCTTTTTGTTTTGTGTAGCATAGTGAAACATCCTAACCATGGAAGTTGTATGTTGTTTGGAATACAGGCATGATCTACATTTAACTTCTTGGGTGCTTATGGACATCTATAAAAGTGGTTATGCAAGGGCATTATGGTAGGGTCCTGCTTTGGAAAGGACCCACTTACATAAATTTTGTTGATCATGGCTTTGAACTAACCTTCACATCTTCCTAAACATCAATGATAGTTTTGCTGAATTTATGCATAATTTTTGGGATTAATTCTCATTCATCTCATTAATTTTTCCTACTTTTCTATTTCCATATCCATTAATATTTCTTGGAAATCTTCTGAATCAGACCTTTGGTTTCAATTGTTCAAAAACTTGTGTGCTTCTAAAGTTATGCTTATTAGTCATGGGGGCTAGGGATGTTCACTTTGAAATTTTTGTAACATACTATTTTCAAAAATCATGGTAACTAATAGTAATTAATCAAAATAATATGAATAGCTTGATGATTTTAGTTACCTCATAGCCTTGGGCATAGTACATTGTCATCACCTTGTGCTTAGATGCAAACTAAGGGATCCAAAAAGGGTTGATTATTAAAGAAAAATTTACCAAAACTAATGTTGATCCTTTGATGACTACAAGTGATGTTAAAAGAAATGCCTAAGGAAGAAGGTCTTTTACCAAGCATGAAAATGAAGCAAAGAAGGGGACAACAAAGGATATGCCCATGGACAAATCATAGCACATACAAGATAGTAGCTCAAACTTCACATGTGTGCTAGATTCATGGGATGATGAGAAGAAATTTCAATCCATCCTTCAAGAATGTTTTGCATGACTAGAGAAGCATCAACATAACAATCAAGGTTGGAAGTTTTCCACCATTAGTGACAACAAGAACAATAATCTTTAATGGATTTTTGAAGACCTCTACAAATTTTGTAATCTTCAATGTGTGTCTAATCTTTTTTTCACTCTTTCATTTTGTATGCATTTACTAAAATAAAATTTTGTAATGCAGCACTTAGAGTTAGTTAGTAGTTAACATCAATTAATAATCCCATCATTCCTAATTTTTTGTAAGAAAGCTTGGTCCTATCTTGTTAACTCAAGGACAAGTTTTTACTCAGTTGTGGGCATATGATGAAGTATCAATTACCTTCGTTGACACATTTGTATCGAGGTAGAAGCCTCAATGTAGATGCCTCAACATAGATTCCTTGATGCATGTCATCACATCTATTTAAGTAAAAAGTTTAAAAAGTTGATTTTTGTCAACTTCAAAATCAAATACCTAATATTAGGGGCCCAAAAAGTGATGTCAAATATCCAATATCATAAGATGATGTGCCAGAATATAAATATACCACTTGAGCACATGGTTTGAAAATATGTCTTTATCAATAGAGTAGCCAAACTCTTGCAGTTTTATTTCGTAGTCTTAGAAAATAGTCAATGAGTGCCCGTAGTATGGATTTGAGTTAGTTGTACAACATTTTATTTGAATGGCAATGTACCTAGACACATTCCATGAATGACAATAAGATCAAGATTGATTCTTATTCATTGTAGCACTTTGACTTAGATTAGATTTACTTTCCATGCAATTTACTTTTCATGTACTCAGTTAATATTTACATTTCCATGCAATTTAGTTTTCATGTACTTAGTTAATATTTACATTTTCATACATATTAATAAATTGGTAGAATGAGCATGACCAGTTTTGAGCATAAACATGTATTCACTTGGTAATCCTAGTAGCATTATTACTTGGTTTTCCCAAAAGCATAGCACTTGATAATCCTAGTTGATGAGCTGCGATATCGCATCCACCACATGATATCGCATCTGCCACGTGATATTGCATACGCGATATCGTGTCCTGCCTCATCTTCTATGAATAAGAGACGACGCCCTTGGTCCTAGATAGTTAGACTTAGATCCTTAGCCAGATTCTTGCAGTTTTGTTATTCCAGAGTTAGAAATATTTTTGTGTGCTTGTAGTAGGAGTCATAGAGTGAACAGATCTTTATTCAAGCAATTTGTACCTGAGTATAATTTTGTGTACGGCAATAAAGATGAACTTTATGATAAAACTTGTACCATACAGAATAGATTAATTAGTGTTAATTATTATTTAATGCTTTCCTAGTTAATTAATACCTCTCTCAACCTTCAACCCCCTTAGTTAAATACACTCAGTACGACCGCTTTGAGCATGCGTGTAGTGCTTGGTAACCCAGTAACGATTAGCGTTTGGTAACCCCAGCAGCGTTGCATTGGTTCAGGATGTGTACGACAAGTGGTAACGAATACTGGTATTAGGAACATTTAGAACTTAATTAATGAATAGTTAATGTAAGTTAGCCAATTAGTCCTCTCAACCCTTTTCTCCTAGTGCATGCCCGCAGGGTGATGATTGTAATTGTACGACATCCTTATTCAAGTGTGACGTACTTGGACATGCACATGACTGGCAATAAAGATTGAGATTACTTCATCATTGCAACATCCACTTAGTTTAATTATTTATTTAATTATTATTTACTACTTTCTTAGTTAATATCTCTTCACCCTTACGTCCTAGTAACGCGGAATGAGTACGACTTAATCACGAGCATTTAAGTGTGACTACTTGGTAACCCAGTAGCGTACTTAGGCCATGCACTTGGTAATCCTAGTGGTAGTCATGCACGAAGTCCAAGATGTTTACAAATGATTAAGGAATGGATGCTCATTACACTTAGGCTAGCTTAGATTCTCTCTCCCCATCTCCTATTAGTTTAGATTCTCTCCCTTTTCCTCTTAGCTTAATGAAAGATATTTTCCATTGCCTCTAGGAGTAGCACTAGGTTAGAAACCACATCATACACCTCACTTTGGACTAAACCATACATGAAAAAGCTAATACTAGTCTAGGTGGGAAGAAAACGAACTGCGATCTACGAGTAACTGTCTGGATACCACAACTAGTCCATCTATGGAGTTTAACCAAATCATGCATGAAACACTCATATTCATATGGTTGAGTGTAGGGGTACCTCACCACTCATCATTGGCGCCATTGCTGGGGATAGTGCTAGTTATCTAGATTAGTTATATTGTACAAGGTCACTGTATAGGAATTAACGATATATCTCTTAGGAAGAATAAATAATTACAAAAAGTCACATACAAATTCACACACAATTGCACAACCATGCCTCTCCTACAAGACTATAATAATGCCACATCTAGTGAGGCAGTTCATTGGAAAACCAACAAATTATATGACATTGAAGATTGGAGTATGCAATCTAAGGTGGGGGTTTCTTATAAACATAAACAAAGGCAACATCATCCCAACGCATGAAAGCATAACTTACTCAATGACGATGAACCCCTACTGGCCACTACAAGCCTAATGCAAATACAAGAGGCTATTTGAATCTCCCGTAGGCATCGTAAAGAGAGCCACCTACCCAAGCTCGATTTAAACAACTTTTCCAATTTCTCAGGAGGCTATGACTTAGATTCGCAACAACATTTACAAGCCTTCTATGATGCCTATGCATGGAAAAACATTGATAACGGTTGGCAAAAACTCAAGCTCTTCGCTATGACACTTATTGGCCAAGCAAAAGTATGGTATAGATCATTAAAACCAAATTCAATATGACGTTGGCCAACAATGGTAGAACTCTTTAACGAAAGATATCAAACCTATGCAAGAGTGTTAGCCTTGAGGAAAAAAATCCAAGAGTGGAAAAAAGCACAACATGAACCCTTGGACATGGCCTTAGAAAGATATTATGCACTGTTAAATAATTTCTCAGGCCACGAGTTCTTTGAGGAAAGGCTAATGTACCATATCATTGATGGGCTTTATGATGAAACAAAAGAGACCCTAGGGATGTATGCCCAAGGTCAACTATATGAACTACAAACCCATCAATTCCAAGAGCTTATTAAGCAAGTAGCAAAAGAAGAAGGAGAAATGGCTAGATGGGAGAGTGATGAAAAACATCAACAGGACCAAAATCTCAACTTAACAGAGGTCCATAATCATAAAAAGGAGAAATCAACCTATCTCAAGGAGGAGGAATCATCTTTGCCAGTACAACAATCATTAGAAGAAAGCAAGGCAAAGATCAATAAGATGCTGGAATGGATGCATAAAAAGTGTGGGGAATATATCAATATTATTGGAGATATATTTTTGACAACCTGAGAAGTAGGAAAAAATATCGTTAGACATTTGGAAAGAAGGGATGAGGAAAATAAGAGCTCAATTTCCAATCATACGTATGAATGTAACATTTACCTGTACGATCATCCCAAGGGCCAATGCCCAATCTTGTTACATTTATATGAGCATTGGGGAAACATGTTACATCCAAAGTTCGTACAGAGATACTATGTTTGATCACAGTGGCAACAATCCCAGTCATGGGGGAAGCCATCCCGAAATAGGAGACACCCTTCGTATCATCCGAATCCAAATGGTTATCTATTCCAACATCCTATTTCTCAAACTAGGTCAACATACTCTATCTCACCGCATTATCATTCTCCTTGGTACTATCATCCCATGTCCTCAAAACAACCACCGCCTTGTGTACCTTACACTTCTCCTAAATTTTAACGTTCTCATCCTTTCCCTCCTTCTATATCACCACCAACTGTTCCTGAAGTGTCTGCACCACAACAACAACCCATGAACGTTACTTGTGCTACTATTGCTAATAGCAGTGAGAGACCTCCTCAACATCAAAGGCGTCCCTTCTTTAGACATGACCGTAGGAAGGGACAACACAATTCTAAGGCCACAACATTCTCCAAATCAGCACAAGTCCAACACTATGGTGCATCCTTCTCTTCGAATCCAACACCTTGTGTTACTTCATCAGGGCCTCCAATTAACACTCCAACAACCATATGGCCCAATGAATACAGCCATGGAAGATGACATCCTAATCCTTGCATACCATCTTACGATCCCAAGTATCACAGTGGCTCAAACCTTTATCCAAGAACCACATCTTATAAATTACCCCACTATGCTTACTATAATCAGGTGTGTGAACCCCAATGGGGTAAGTATGGCCAAGTTTTGATATTTCCAACATGCAAGGATCCTCATCATTCATTTATTAATCCTTGCCATGCTCAACCATTTAGTTATGGGGGATATCCTTTATTCTAATAACAAGAAAGATTAATAAATATTTTTTATTCACTTTAATTTTACAACTTTTTGTTTTGCAACATTGATATACTTTCTCATTTCTTTGTGTTAGTGTTTGTTTTGTTTTTGTTTTTGTCTTTGTTTGTTGTTTTTGTTTTGTTAGATTTGTCACCTAATAAGTGCTCATGATGGTGGTATGAACTATATTCTATTAATTGCTAATGTTTGGTTTTTACCTTTGAGTTATAATGTTGATACTAAGGTATGGTTCTTTTGATATAACAGGAAATGAGTCCATGTCATCCATGCATCCATGAATTTCTATGGTCTCTCTTGGCTTGGAACTGTGTAGTCACCTTCTCTAATGATAAAACTATTAACGAATTGGTGACTGGGCATTTCTCAAACTAAGGAAGGACTTAAGGACTAAAAAGGGTGTGACTTCAAAGGGATTTGATGCATTTGTGCTGGCTATTCTCTTGGGTGCTTGGATGTTTTCTTCTTGAGTTTTCCTTACCATTTTGACATTGATCCATTTGTGGGAAGCTAAGCCAATAACAATAGGTCTTTGCATGGTGTGGTTCTCACACAATAAAAAAATTAAAAACACACACAATGAGAATTCAAAGCACATCCTTTAGACAAAATAATTATTTGGGCTACAAGCATTGGTTATGGAACTAAACAAACACGTTTCCTCTAACTAAGGCCCTCTCTCGCTTCCTACTTTTTCCTTTCTCGTTTTCTCGGAATGGTGGTAAATCTTTGGCAGAAGCATTCTTGTTACTTCAGGTGGATGGATTGGCCAAGCGTATTAATGCAAAGTCACTGGATGTGGATTGTTTGAGGTTGGATTTGGAATGAGATCTACTCAGTCACATTAACCATACATACACTAGGGGCTATACACCACCTTGTTCTTGGGACTCCATTCCATTCTCTTCTCCTCATCATTCTTTCTCCATTTTCCACCTCATTGCTGGTTGTATCAGTACTCTATATTTTGGTTTATGCATTGTTTTCTTTTTGGTGAATTCTTGTGGTTAAGACTTTAACTCTTGCTTCCAAATGACATTTCCAGAGCCTATGGATGCTTTAAATGTGGGATTGTTAGGGCATCAAGGGCATGAGCCTACTTTGGGGAGGACCCACTAGCATTCCTATTTGGTGCACTAGTTAACTTCTTTCCCTTAAACATTGCTACAATCAACATTTGTTTTTTTCATTTCCATCTTTAACATCCATTTCATCGACGTTGCTGTTATTTCTTTTTCTCCATATTTCTTATTTCTTATATTTTTTCCATTCTATTGCTACTGGAGGATCGCTCTTAGTCATGGGGGCCCTGGTCCAATTTTTAAAATTTTCCTAACCCCTACACCTTGGGTAGTCACCAGTGTTATATCTTTAGAATCCGTATTAACCATATCACAACTCAACAAATGGACCTTACACTAAGGCAAGGTATCAACTGTATTGTGATTTACTTATCCTTGCTCATATGTGACTATGTTGTGTGTGCAGATGATAATCATATAGCAATGAATTGGATCTGGAGGAAACACTCAGGATGGACTGGTGCTGGAATAGTTGTGCAAGGAACAAGACTGATGGTGTGGTTATAGATGGACAATGGAAGATGCAATCCTAGCATTGGCAAGAACATGTCTTCTTCTTTTTTCTCTCTCTCTTCTCTCTCAGCTACCAAATAAGGTTGGATGTCAATTGTGTATAGTGTTCATTCTTGTAGTTATGAACACTAATATTTTCATGTATTTTAATGATTGATCCGTTCACACATCATCCCATTCACCATTAGTTGTCATTCAAGTCAATAATCTCATACCTTTCCAATATTTTGTAAGGAACTCAAGGATGAGTTTTCATTCAGTCGTGGGGGTATGATGAGCTGCGATATCGCTTACGTGATATCGCATCCGCCACGTGATATCGCATACGTGATATCACGTCCTACCTCATCTTCTATAAATAAGAGGTAGCACCCTTGGTCCCAGATAGTTAGACTTAGACCCTTAGCCAGATTCTTGTAGTTTTGTTATTCCAAAGTTAGAATTATTTCTGTGTGCCTGCAATAGGAGTCATAGAGTGAATGGATCTTTATTCGAGCAATTTGTACCTAAGCACAATTTTGTGTACGGCAATAAAGATGAAATTTATGATAAACCTTGTAGCATACATAATAGATTAATTAGTGTTAATTATTATTTAATTCTTTCCTAGTTAATTAACATCTCTCTCAACCTTCAACCCCCTTAGTTAAATACACTTAGTACAACTGCTTCGAGCATGCGTGTAGCACTTGCTAACCTAGTAATGATTAGCGTTTGGTAACCCCAACAGCACTGCACTGGTTCAAGATGTGTACAACAAGTGGGAACAAATACTAGTGTTAGGAACATTTAGAACTTAATTAATGAACAGTTAATGTAAGTTAATCACTTAGTCCTCTTAACCCTTTTCTCCCAGTGCATGCCCGCAGGGTGATGATTGTAATTGTATGACATCCTTATTCGAGTGTAATGTACTTGGACACGGACATGACTAGCAAGAAAGATCGAGATTACTTCATCATTGTAGCATCCACGTAGCCTAATTATTTATTTAATTGTTATTTACTTCTTTCTTAGTTAATATCTCTTCACCCTTATCTCCTAGTAACACGGAATGAGTATGACTTAATCATGAGCATTTAAGTGTGACTATTTGGTAACCCAGTAGTGTACGTAGGCCATGTGCTTGGTAATCCTAGTGGTAGTCATGCATGAAGTCCAACATGTGTATGGATGATTAAGGAACAGATGCTCATCGCACTTAGGCTAGCTTAGATTCTCTCTCCCCATCTCCTATTAGTTTAGATTCTCTCTCCCTTTTCCTCTTAGCTTAATCAAAGATATTTTCCATTGCCTCTAGGAGTAGCACTAGGTTAGAAACCACATCATACACCTCACTCTAGACTAAACCATACGTGACAAAGCTAATATTAGTCCAGGTGGGAAGACAACGAACGAGTAATTGTCTGGATACCACAACTAGTCCGTCTACAGAGTTCGACTAGATCATGCATGAAATGCTTATATGCGTATGGTTGAGTGTAGGGGTACCTTGCCACTCATCACTAGTAGTGGATACATGGGTTCAAGACGTGTATAGCAAGCTAGGAATGGAAACTCATTACCGATAGGCTAGTTTAGTCTTTACTTTTTGTTGTTAATTAGTTAAATAACTGATTTCTTTATTATTGTTAAGAGTAGCATAAACTGAAATAACATCAAAAATCATATGTCTCACTTTGGACTAAACCATACTTGACAAAGCTACCACTAGTCCAAGTGGGAAGACAACGAACTACGATGAAGACATAATGATCTAGATGCCACAACTAGTTTCATCCATGGAATTCAACCAAATCATGCATGAATGCTTGTGATTCGTATGGTTAGGTGTAGGGGGTAACTTGTCACTCATCAGAGAACATCCTTATTTAACACTAATAGAACCATTAGATATAATTCTTTCTTATCCATTTGTGAAGTAAATGCATACCTCTTTATAAAGTTTTTGGATAGCAAATAACAATGTAATGGGAAATTCTAAATTTTCCAAGTACCTTAATAACTTGTTTAAAATGATAGAATCATAGGTCTTCAAAAAATCTTTAAAGTAAATAAAAGTTTTTTTGTGTGAATCTTTTGCTCTATCAGTTAGATATTTTAAAGCGATAACATAATCTATTGTAAAATGCTACTACCTAAATCTTACTTGGGAAATTGCATGTGTTCATTGGCACAAATGAAAATAAGATTTATGTATGAAATTTAGTTTGGTAATATTTTCAATGTAGAAGAAAAATAAGATTTGAGTTTAGGATTTGACTTGGCAATGTTTTCAATATAAAATAAAATAAGATTTCAGTTAAAATGTGTGAATGAAAGCAGAAAATTGGGTGTGAAATTTATTGAATTATTTATTATTTATGAATGCATATGAGATGATGCTAAGTGGTAGCCATTAGTTTGCCATTGGATGATGGCATAGGTTCTATTGCCAAGTAATGATCACATTAAAACCTTTAGAAATCCATGTCAATATGTTGGGTAGGGACAAGGGAAAAGTTGAAAGAGATTCAATTCTATTTAAATAGCTTGTGTGCTTCACCTCTATAGAACTTCTAAAAATAAATTTAGTCATGGTTAAAGTTTATGAAATACGTAAAGAAAATAAAATAATATTATTAATATTTAATAAAATAATACTATTTTTCTTAAATATATAGCATTCATTGAAATGAAAAATGATACAAAACTTGAAAAAAAATACTTTAACGAGTAAATTGTATTTAAGTAGAATAGCAACAATAATATAATACATTATTTAGTATATGAAATTAAAAATAACTTATTGAAATATCTTTGGTAGCATTAAATCATTAAACACATTCGACGATACATTATAGAATTTTGTATTATAAATGAAAATCATACGATTCTGATTCGGATCCTCCTGCTTGTTTGAACAAAGCCTGAAATTTTATGGCCTAAGCTCTATCGCCAAATTCCCTACTCTGTTGGCCTGAATGTTGAAGAACTTTGATGCCTTGCTCTGTTTAAATTGAGGGCTTCCGGAGTCAGGTTTTGAACTTTCTAAGAACATGTCCCGTTTCCAAATTCCAACCGTGACACTTTGCAGCAGATCCTCCGCCCATGGTTTTTAGATGAAATATTATTCAAGGATTGGTGGAACGATTTCTGATTCCTCTTCGCGCGCACAGTAACAAAGATCCGTTTAAGTAGAAACGGCAGGCGGATTTTCGTGCCGAGACGACGTGATTTGTACCAGAAAACGTTTCCTGATTTTTAAAAGTAAAGCAAGCTTCAGGCTCCACAGAAATCTTGTCAAAAACTGGCAGCGGGATAATAAACACGGATCTGGATTTTCTGAATTTCGCACCACATCTGCTTTACTCCGCTCGATTTTTCTTGGAAAATCGGCATCCAAAATACGATCCAGAGAGTATGTTTACAGATCTGAATCAATCTGGTGTGGTGGTTGGGCATCTCTACGTTGCTGCTGTGAAGAGGCTGTGCCTGTTGCGTAGGCGAGACACAATGGACGGCTTCGTCAGATTCTGCTCTTCCTCAGGGAAGTTCCTCTACCTCACCTCAAATTGATTTTCTTTTACCTGATGATATTTTTGAGGCATTTTTCAATGATTTTGCAACTCATTTTATTTTTTTTCAAATTGTGGGATTTTTACCAAGGTCCCCAAGTATCAACACTCAAGTTCAAAGCCTCCTTCTACCTCAAGGCATTCAGGTTTCTTATGCACGATACTATGCTCGAAATTTTATTTTGGTGGAACTATCCGATTCCTCTCAGGTTGAGAAGGCTCTCTCTTTAAAAAAATTTTCAACACGTAATGCAACCCTAATAGCGCGTGCCTGGAAATTTGACTTTAATGTTAACGACCCAACTTTTAATATAATTCCTGTTACGTGGAATTGCCCAATCTTCCACTTATTTTCTCATCTGTTGAGAGGGACATTGTGAGCATCCTAGGTCCTATTATTTTCGATCATTGTATGGCGATCAATGAAACTCAAATTCGCCGTTATTGTATTGAATTGGACATAGCTCTTCGAAAAACCTCATAAAGCCTTGCTGCTGGTGGAAAACTCTTCATTCAAAACATGGACTATTTTTACCTTCCAAACTCATGTAGCTATTGTCATAGGGCCGAGCATCATATTTCGGCGTGTCCCATCCTAGCCAAGAAGAAACCATCTGTAGCATCTCAGAACACCCGTCCCTCAGTCACACCATTACGCCCATCCTTGGTATCCTTTCAATTTGGATCTCTTGCCCCCACAGCTCCACAAATCTCCTCTCAGTCTAGCCTCTCCAAGCTATAGAAACAACAATCAGGTAATCACACCTCCACCCATGTCATCCCCTCAATGGTTGTCAAGGACTCCGTTTCGGTGGATGAGTTCGTGGTGAGTAGTGGAAGGAAACGAGTCAAAGCTTCTTTTGGTTCTATTCCTCCCTCCAGCTCCTCTTCACTGAACACTTCCATAACCCCTGTTTCCACCAACAACTCCTTTGCTCTCTTGTCAGGAACAATGGAAGTTGATAATTTGACTTCTGAATCCTCTGTTGACCTCTCATCCAAACTGCCTCTTGTCTTCCCATGAACCTCCTTTCATGGAACGTTCGAGGCCTTACTGGTAGGCTTCGTCGGAAACGAGCACGCAACTTTATTTCTAGTCTTAATACAACCTTTGATTTCATTCTCCTTCAAGAAATTAAGGTATCAGCCGATCTTTTATCCTTTTTTGCCCATTGGTTTCTTCCTCACTCCTCAATCCTAGCGACGTCCCATATGAGTGGGAAAGGAGGCACAGCCATTCTCCTCTCACCTTACTGGAAAACTAAAATCCTTCAAAGTGGTTTTGATTCTGGGCATAGAGTTTCTTGGGCCACCTTCTCCTCCTTACATGGCCCTTTTGGCATTTGCTCGCTATATGCCCCAAACGACTCCACAGAACGGGCTCTCCTTTGGTAAGAACTTGTAAATTCTCTTCCCCCAGTGCCTTGGATATTCGGAGGAGATTTTAATATGGTCGAATTTCGTCAAGATAAGCTTGGGGGGGTGTTTTTTCAATTGCCTAATCTCGAGTATTAGACCTAGTCCGCCTTTAAGAAAAGGTTTTACCTTTCTGATGGGATGGACACCTCTACGAGTACTCCCCTTCACAAATTTACTCGGAGCAATCTCCATCTTGGGCAGGGTCGCATCTACAGTAGGTTAGATAGGTTCTATTTCTCCACCCTTTCCTTCTGGCAAGCCTTCTCCGCTATTACGGTTCATCACAATGCCACTTTATTAGACCATCTTCCTATCTCCATATCTATCATGATTCATGGTAGCCCTCACCGATAAAAATTTCATCTTTTCTGACTACACACAAATTGTTTTTCTTCCCCTACTACCCAACTTTTTCTATCCAACCTTTGGAATGCTGAACCTAGGCCCCTAAATCAAGTGGACTGGATTAACTGGTGGCATCGTGCTTCATGTCGAGTTCGAAACTTTGCTCATTCGTATGGTAAGGTAGTGGCTGCTCAGGCCAAACAAGAATACAATAAAATTCACCTTACTATTGAACATCTCACTAATAAACTAACTCAAGATCCCTTCAACACTCTAGTTCATGAGGAGTTAGCTAGAGCACGATTAGCCTTTCAACATTGGGATGTGTACCGTGCACAAAGTGCCTTAACTAAAAGTCGGCTCACTTGGTTAAATATTCAAGATGAACACTGTAAGGAATTTTTCAAGTACCTCAACTCTACTTCCCCTTCGCATTCTATAGAAAAAATTTCTAGTGATAGTACCACCATTACTGATCACAATAGTATCCTCTCTTTTCTTAAGAACCACTATGAAGCCCTTTTCGCAGCTACCCCAATGGACATCTCTTCGTTCAAGTCTGCCACCCCCAATTATCCTCGCCTTATCAACTCCACTATGCTGCAAAGTCTTGATGCAGATATCACTCTAGCGGAGCTTCAGGTGGCTTGTTCCAAGTTAAGTCAGGGAAAGGCTCCTAGTTATGACGGTTTCCCCGTGGAATTTTTTCAAAATCATTGGGATTTGGTGGGTAATGATCTTTTGCAGGTCATTAATGAGGCTATCTTCATTGGTTCCCTCGGGCCCAATCTAAATCAAGGGGTAATTCGTCTCCTCCCCAAGTCTGGGGATCCTACCGATATCTCCAATTGGTGTCCCATAACGCTTCTCAATGTAGTATATAAAATTTGGGCTAAGTGCCTAGCCCTACGCTTCTCAAATGAAAGTCCTCACTAGGGTTCGCCTTTCTTCCTCTCAACAACAGCTTCTCAATATGCACTTTGCCGATGACTCTTTTTTTCTAGTTCATAACA
>MNCI01025116.1:693875-707481 GCA_015680685.1 Gnetum montanum | reverse complement strand
GTTAGTCCAGTCTATGTAACTATGTAGAATTTGCCAGGCCCTCCAGATGCTTTTGCNCCCTCACTATCATTCTTCCTGGATCTCATGTTTTCAAAAGCATCTGGAGGGCCTGGCAAATTCTACATAGTTACATAGACTGGACTAACGTCAAGATCAAACCTTCTATTCTCTCTCATTTGTGTCCGTGGTGGTTACCTCTTTCGCCCGCTCCCCTTGCCAGCACAAAGGCTAAGGTAACTACCTTGTGGTATCGGAAGGGTGTCATCTCCTTGAATTGTCTTAGGCTGGCTAGTCATTGGATTTCGGGGGTTGAGTTCAACAATTTATATGGGGAATCGATGGCAATGAACCATTGCCTAGTCCAAATTTACTCCTTTCTCCATGGTCATTGGCAACTAGATGTTGTAGTGCAAAGCCCTTTTCATGGTCTTCAATGGCTTAATGCGATTAAACTCTTGCCCTACCGACCATCTGTCCCCTTTCATCTTATGCACAACCCATCTGAGGCTATTCAACGCTGCAATAAGTATTGGCACAAACAAGAGTCATTAACATTTTGGATTCCTCTCTTCCAACATATTTGGAAACTTCCAACTCTCCCTAAAATTAAGCAGTTCCTCTGGTGTCTCCTCCACCATGGTCTACCTATTGGTAAATGTTTAAAATATCTAGGGATTCCCAATCCCAATTGCCCTCTTTGTGGTGGACAAGATAACTTTGTCCATGTGTTTTGGCATTGTTCCTTTGCTCAACATGTGTGGGAGTGGGCTTCCATAGTTTTTCCATCATACAAGCTCTCTCAAGAGGATATCCTATTTGGCTTTTTGAACATTACTTCTACTAATCTCAAGTTTTTGTGGAAAGTTATTAGGCCTATTATTTTATATTATATTTGGAAGTGAAGATGCAATGTTATATTTCAAAGGACAGATTATTCTAATATATGTTTGCTCACGAGGTCGGAGAAGTTGCAGATCGTTCACCTCATTCATTTCCAACTCACATCTCAAGCATCTAAGTTCAATCTGGATACTCATCAGTTGGTTCATCTCTTGCAGCCATGGGAAAGACCTGTGCATTCCATTAACACTCATCATCAGTAATCTCTGCAGGGAAGCTTCCCCTCTCTATTGAGGGGAGTCATCATTGGCACTCTCTATATCATTAGTTGAGAGTTGTTTGCCTCATCCAATTCTATGTCATTCTATTCAGTAATGAGTCAGTATGTGGGGATGTTTGATATGTTTGCCATTTGAGTTTCCTCCTTTAATACTCCTTTAATACTTGTTTATTTATAAGTTGTTCCCAAGTCTCATTCACAGTGCTCCCAGCTTTCCCTTCCCCTCAAACCTATGACTTATTCAGGTTAATGTAATTGATACACTTTTAATATCAATAGCACTTCTTTTCGGGGTCCGACACCCCTCCCCCCTCCCCCCATTAAACACATTCAAATCAAATAATTAAAACTATGCAAAATTTTAATTTGTAACAAGAGTCATGGTGAAATCATTGTATTGTATCCTTGTGTTTAGGAATTCTTATTAATAATTGATTAAGTAATAAAAAATAAGATATGAAAAAATAGATAGCTAGCTTTCTTTTTTCCTTTTTCCCCACAAGACCAAGATGATGGTTAGATATATATATAGAGCACCACTTATATCATATATGCATATTTATACATCTAAATATAAAGATATACATGTTATTAAATTGAAGCCTATAGGATATTATAACCTATATAATACCAATCTTAGATGCCTAAATTCAAAACCCACCCATAGAACTTTCAAGCTATGATTATGAAGTCATATCCATGTTAAATGTATTTAATTATTAAACATTTTTTTTTGTTTGTCCTAGTCTTTAGGAACTATCCTAGTCTTTAGGGATTAGTTGCTTTTCTTTAGGTGGTTGAACATGTAGTAACTGTGTTCTTTAGAAGTTGCTTCATATTAGGATTCAGTTGCTATTTTCTCTCATTTTACCATTGATGTATTTTCCTATTTAAAGGCCATTATCAGTTGAATAAAGTGAGGTTTTAGTTGCCTCTATTTGTCCCTGTTTTGTTTCTTTATGCACTATTTTTTTTGCCCATTTGTTTACAGTTCCTACACTAATAGTCTCTAGACTCTAACAAGTATCTAAGGCTAGTAGTGCATAGTTTCAAAGGCTGACAATGGTATCAAAGCTTGGTTTAGGAGGCTAGAGAGAAGAGCATAGTATTGGCAAGTTGTTGAAGATGGTGTAGTAGCACTCGCAGTTGAGGATGCATTCATAGATGAACAAAGAAAGAAGCTAAAGAGACTAAGGCTGAAAGATTTGAAGGCAAAGAATTATTTATTTCAAGTAATTGATTATTCTATCCTAGAGACTCCTTGTAGTAATGAAACTTCTAAGGATATTTGGGATTCTATGAAGAAGAAATATTAGGGGTCTTCAAGAGTAAAGTGCGCATAGCTTTAAGCCTTGAGAAGGGATCTTGAGACTCTATAGATGAAAGATGAGGAGTCTATTACCAACTATTATGCAAGGATAATGGGGATAGCCAATAACATGCAATTCCATGGTGAGAAGATGGAGGATGTGATTATTGTTGAGAAGATATTGCATTCCTTATCCCCCAAGTTTGATTATGTTGTTTGTTCATTTGAAGAATCCAAAGATGTTGATATACTCTCCCTTGATGAACTTCAAAGTTCTTTGTTAGTCCATGAATAGAAGATGAATTGAAATTCAATTTCTAAAGAGCAAGCTTTGAAGGCTTCTACTTTTACATATTCCTCAAGAGGAAGAGGTATAGGTAGAGGTAGACGAAGAGGAGATCAATGCAATAGAGATGGTAGTAGACATTTTAAAGGA
Source organism: Gnetum montanum (assembly GCA_015680685.1). NCBI lineage: Eukaryota > Viridiplantae > Streptophyta > Gnetopsida > Gnetales > Gnetaceae > Gnetum > Gnetum montanum. The sequence continues at coordinate 704,616 of MNCI01025116.1, read as the reverse complement.
GATGGTGATAAATTTCAAGGCAAAGGCAAACGAAAAGTTGACAAATCTAAGGTGGAATGCTTTAGATGTCATAAATATGGACACTATCATTCTGAATGCTACACTAAACTGCCCAATGACAAAGGAGAGAAATCAAATTTTATAAAAGAGAAGGAGTCTGAGACTTTGTTGATGGTGGTTCAAGTCAATTGAGAATCTTAGTTAGATGTACGGTATGTGGATACTGGATGCAACAATCATATGTGTAGATGTAAGTCTTCTTTTTCTTACTTAGATGAAAGTTTTCATTCTGCAATAAGTTTTGGTAATTGTTCTACTCTAAATGTAATGGGAAATGGGGACATTAATATTAGAACCAAGAATGGTTTTGTAGAAACAATTTCCAATGTTTTTTATGTTCCTGATTTGAAAAATAATTTGTTAAGTGCTAGTCAATTACTAAAGAAGGGTTCTTGTGAAATTTATGATTCTTGAAGAGGAGCTATTGCAGTTGTTCAAATGAGCTCCAAAAAGCTATTTCCATTGAGGATTGAAAAGGCTCAATCTTGCTTAAAGGCTGAAGTAAAAGACCCAACATGGCTTTGGCATTTTTGCTATGGCCACTTGAATTTTGGAGGATTAAAAACTCTGCAAGAGAAAAATATGGTGATTGGTCTTCCTCAAATTACAACTCCTTTTGAAGTTTGTGAAGAATGTGTTGCTAGTAAACAACATTGTTCTCAATTCTTTCAAGGAAAATCATGGAGAGCAAAGAATGTCCTTGAGTCGGTTCACTTCAACATTTATGGACCAATAAAACCATCTTCAAATAGAGGTAAGAGGTACTTGATCACCTTCATTGATGATTATACTCAAAATTGTTGGATTTATTTTTTGAAGGAGAATTCTGAAGCTTTTAATGCATTTAAAAGCTTCAAGGCATGGGTTGAGAATGAGTCTGGAAAGATCATTAAGACTCTTCATATAGATCATGGAGGAGAATACTGTTCAAAAGAGTTTGATGTTTTTTGTGAGAATCATGGCATTTGGAGAAAGCTCACAACCCCCTATACACCACAACAAAATGGTGTATTAGAGAGGAAAAATAGAACCATCCTCAATATGGTGAGAAGCCTCTTGGCAAGAGGAAGTATTCCATAGAGATTATGATTGGAGGTTGTGAGTTGGAGCATCCATGTTTTGAACAGAAGTTCCACCTTTGCTATTCAAAACATGATAGTAGAAAAGGCTTGGAGTAGGAGGAAACCAACAGTAGATCGCTTCAAAGTCTTTGGTTGCATTTCCTATGCACATATCCTCGATGAGAAGAGGAAGAAGTTGGAGGATAAGAGTGAAAATGTGTCTTTCTTGGAGTAAGTGAAGCATCCAAAGCATATAAATTGTATAATCCTCTAACAAAGAAGATTGTGACTAGTAGACATGTCATCTTTGATGAAGAGAGCACTTGGAATTGGAATGGGTAGTAGCCTACTTCAATTATTTTTAACAGTGAAGCTATAGACTTCGCAACACCCGAAACTGCAAAACCTAGAATTATAGACTTTGTAGCACCAAGAACCTAGAACTACAGACGTCACAGCACCAAGAATTGTGGAGGTTGAACCACCAAGTACTATGGAGGCTGAGACTTCACCAACAACAGTAGCAACTAAATCTTGCCATATTCAAAAAGACCCTTATGGATGATGGATTATGAGGTAACTGGGATTGACCAATCTAATGATCCAATCACCACTTTTCTTTGTTTGCATATTGTGATCCCACAACTTTTGAAAGTATTATTTAAGAATCAAAATGGAGAAAGGAAATGAAGGGTGAGATTGAAGGCATTGAGAGAAATGATACTTGGGAGTTGGTTGATCTTATAAAAGGGCGCAAAACCATTGGTGTGAAGTGGATCTTCAAAATAAAATTAAAGGAGATTGGTGGCTAAGGGATACAAGCAAGAGTATGGGATTGACTATAAAGAAATCTTTGCTCCTGTTGCAAGGCATGATACAATTAGATTGGTGATTCCAATGGTAGCACAAAATTCATGGCCTATCTTCCAAATGGATGTCAAGTCTGCATTCTTGCATGGAGATTTGGAAGAATAGGTATTTATTAATCAGTCCCCTAGTTTTATGAAGCTTGGTAGTGAGCACAAGGTTTATAAATTAAAAAAGGCTTTGTATGGACTAAAATAAGTTCCAAGAGCTTGGTATAGTCGTATAAATACCTATTTTTCCAAGGAGGGATTTAAAAAATGTCCATATGAGTATACACGAAAAGTGCTCAATGTGTTTATATGTTGATGATCTTATTTTCACTAGGAATGATAGTGAGTTGTTTGAAAAATTTAAGAAGTCAATTATAGATGAGTTTGAAATGACTAATCATGGAAAAATGCATTACTATCTTAGCATGGAAGTAGTGCAATCCCTTGATGAAATCTTTATTTCTCAAAAGAAATATATGAGAGAAATTTTGAAGAGGTTTAAGATAAAGGATTGAAATCTTGTAAGCACTGCAATTGAGTTTGGCTTGAGGCTAAACAAAGGTCCTAAAAGAAGCAAGGTGGAGACTACACTTTACAAGCAAATTGTTGGGAGTCTAATGTATTTGATTGCAACTAGACTCGATATAATGCATGCTATGAGTCTTATCAGTAGATACATGGAGGCTCTAAAAAAGATGCATTTGTTGGCTGCTAAAAAACTAGTTCGTTACTTCCAATGGACTAAAGATTTTGGGCTATTTTATAAGAAAGGTGAGAAATCTAATTTTGTGGGATTTACTGATAGTGATTATGTAAGAGATCAAGATGATAGGAAGAGCACTTTAAGATATGTTTTTATGATGGGCACATGGGCTATTTCATGGTCATCCAAGAAGTAATCAATTGCCACATTGTCAATCATGGAGGCTGAATTTGTTACTGAACAACTTGTGCTTGCCAAGCTATTTGGCTAAGGAAAATCCTTAGAGAGCTATATTTCAAGCAAGAGGGGGCTACTATAATTTTTTGTGACAACAATTTAACCATAAAGTTATCCAAAATCTTGTGCTACATGGAAAAAGCAAGCATATTGATGTGAGATTTCACTTTTTGTGTGATCTATGCAATGATGGTGTTCTTGATTTGGTATATTGCAAGAGTGAAGATCTACTTGCTGATATTCTAACCAAGCCCCTCAAGTTATCAACATTTTAGAGGCTGAAGAAGTAGCTTGGACTTTGCACGTTGAATAATTCTTGTTGAACTAATAGTTTGCAAACTTTCAATTTACAAGAGCGTGTTACATGTGTTTAAGAGAGGGTGTTAAATGTGTTTAACTATTAAACATGTTATTTTTTTGTTTGTCCTAGCCTTTAGGAACTGTCCTGGTCTTTACGAATTGGTTGCTTCTTTAGGTGGTTGAACATATAATAACTGCTTTCTTTAGAAGTTGCTTCATGTGGTTGAACATATAATAACTGCTTTCTTTAGAAGTTGCTTCATATTAGGATTCAGTTGTTATTTTTTCTCATCTCACTATTGATATATTTGCCTATTTAGAAGTCCTTATCAGTTAAATAAAGTGAGTTTTTAGTTGCCTTTGTTTACCCCTGTTTTGTTTCTTTATGCTTTGTTTTTTTCCCGTGTGTTAACAACCCCTAAACTAATAGTATGCTCTGTTTTTTTCCCCGTGTGTTAGCAGTCCCTACACTAACAGTCTCCAAGCTCTAACAAGTATCTAAGGTTTGCAGTGCATAGCTTCAAAGGCTGACAATCCATACTTAAACCAATCCTCCATATTTTTTACATAACCAACAACAGAGTTGCAATTGTGTGTTATGTTTCTGTATTGTGTTACATCTCTTGGGAACCCGCTCCTGGCTAAACAGGAGGAAGAAAGGGAAAAAGACCCTTTAACATTAGCAAGATTTTTCACTTGTAAAAGATTTAGTATTATACCAACCTCTTCATCTAACTACATCTTTATTAAAATAATAGGTTACATAGGGTCAGAGACACCATCCGCTGCTGCGAAGATTCTCAATATTCAAACATATTTATCCAGCTACATAATTAATCCATGTGCAAGCACAAGTACCAAACCATCCCATCTTACAGAAAGTATAAGCAAATATCATTCACAATCAGTGCAAAGACATTTTGTAGAATATAAAGTTCCGTCCAGTTAAATTTCTTGTTTTGCTGAGAAGCTGTGTATTAAAATCTAGGTTTAACATGCAAATTAAGGCCCTCTCGTGTCATATGAAGGGTCAATGAAGGTTGATAGTGTACTTGTTTGCCCTGCACCAATTCAAATTTGAAGAAGTTAAGAAGGAAGGCAGCCAGTGTCTTCATTTGAATGTATGCAAAATCTTTTCCAAGGCATATCCGAGGTCCTGCCTGAAATAGCAAACACATCTTCCCTAATAAAAATCACAATCAATAGTCCAAACACCAAAAAGAAAAGAAAGAAAAGAACAGCTATCTTTATTACAGAATAATTGCCATACATACTTGAAAAGCAACAAAAAGAAAAGGTGATTTTGGTTGGAAAATGCCATTTTTGTCAAGCCATCTCTCTGGTCTAAACACCTCTGCATCCGATCCCCACAGGTATGTCTGTCTTCCCATCGCATATGAGGTAAAGGTTACTCTATCACCTTTCTTGACGGTGCTTCCATCAGGAAGAACATCATCAGAAAAAACAGATTTCGATTGCTGAAAAAAAGATCAGCACCAAGAGTGAGACAAGAAATTGCACAGGATAAACAAAAACAGAACTTATACTTTGTTTTAAGAAAATTTAGTTAATTATCCGTTTCATCATTTTGGTTACAATGAGAATATGAAAGTTGATTTTCCAATAGATAATGCATTGAACATATAATGCCAAAGAAGGAAATAAATCAAAGATGGTACCCTTGGAACTGCTGGATATAGTCTTAAGGTCTCTGACAGTGCTGCATGAAGATAGTGCATATTATCCAATACAGAAAATGTAAGTTTCTCTGAAAACAACTCTAATGATGACTCAAATGTTCCTGCAGATGCATCTATTTCAATAAGGGATCGAATCTCCGCAACAATTTTTGCTTCAACATATGGGTTCTTACACAGGCAGTAAAAGAACCAACAAAGAGTAATAGCTGTAGTGTCCCTGCCAGCTATCATAAAGTTCAAAACCACATCTCTAAGGTACTTGTAATGGGCATCTTGTAACTGGGATTCATTTTCTGTATCTGCCATAAATCTTGAAAGTATATCTGGTTTTCCCTTTATTTCAATTGTCAAGGTCAAACCCAATAAAAATTTGTAAGCCAAGTTTCAGCATAGAAAACAACCCTGAGGTCTTGAACTTGAAAGAAATCAATAAAAAATATAAAAAACAGATAAAGATAATGGTTTACATGTTGTGAGATCTCTTGCCATCTCTTATGAATTATTTGATACAGAAGAGTATCCACTGCGTTGATGCACTCCTTCATCTTAGCCTCAGCCCCAAGGTTGAAATATCGTTTAAGCTTCCACAAAGGGTCCAACACACGCCATAACAGTAGTGAGGTTGCATAATCAAAACCAAAGGCAAATTTAGTTGCAGAATCCTGAGCAGCTTCTGACAACTCATGGATATCTATACCGAATCCTACTTTGCAAATTGTGCTCATGGTAGATTTTAGCAGTAGGCTCTGTAATAGGCAAAACTTACAACATTAATTATGGAAAAACAACCATTGCAATTCGTGCCTGATATAGTTACAGGGATTTAATTTCAATACAGTTTATAAAAAACCTATACAGACCTGCAAATCCAGAGACTGCTGTGAGGTAGACACCTCCATTAATACCCTGCAAAGCTTAATGGTGTTCTCCTTAAAGACATTGCTGCTAAAATCCCTCAAGACCTTGGTAGAAAACTCAACACTGGCTCTCTTTCTCTGCTGCCTCCACAGATCTCCATCAACAGTAAAAATACCATCACCAAGTAGGTCTCCCAATATCTCATAACTCTGCTTCCCCTGCAAATTTCGGAATCAGGTTATTGCATTACAAACACACTTCATCTAAACCCTAGTTTTTGAAGCAGAACATCAAAGTTAGGTACTGAAATATCTCATAATGATTCTGATCCTAAGTTATAACATACCTTGCCAAAGTTTGCAAAGTTGGTCTTGAGAACATACTCAATATTTTCTGGATCAGCGGTGTAAATATAATTAAAGGTGGGATACCGTATTTTGAAGGTTCTGTGGCGTCGGTGCTGCTCTGTAATGAAATCATACAAGCTGTTGAAGTTCAACATTAAGGCTACCAAATTTGTGGGAACTGGTACCTCTTTTTGGTAGTTTCTGCTGATTTTGTCATTTCTTCTTCCTCTCCTGGTGATTCCCACTAAAAGCAAAAGCAGCATGATAAATCCCACAACAATCTTTGCTTCAAGCTCCATTTCTTCTAAACAAATTCGAGCTGCAACTCGGTTATGATGTTTAATCGATCATAAGAGTAACTTTGATAGATTATTTATGATGAGACTTAACAATCATATTTGATCATTGCTCTTCTTGTTATTTTCAAGGGTGTTTTCGTAATTGTTGCCAGCAGGTTGCTATACATGACTTCTAAGTGCACACCTTTTCTAGAACTTTTTGCTTTTTATAATATAAAAGATACCGCGTGTTTTGTGTCTCCTCGATTGTTCAACCACGTGATCTTCTGCCCATTAATTGTATATAACCACTGCATCTTTGCCTTTTTAAAATAAAGGCAATTCACTAATGCCAAAGTTGGTTCTGCATATTATACAGTTATCAAATCATTCACTTTCATACATCTTTGAATTTAGTGGGAAGGTCCGATTGGCAATCCTGAATAAACAGTTTGTGATCCAACTCTATTTCCAATAGATTTTTACAGTATATTATTCTTTAAATTGAAGTGATGGACAAACGATTTCTATTTGGCCATACGTTTGCGTTCAAGTTTTGGTTTCATTGAAGGCTCTGAAGCTGCCACCTGAAGAAATGGATACGATTCGTTTATCGTTATTCACGAGAAGATAAGATCAAAAGATGCTTATCGAACAGAATTAACAGTTAAGAAGGGGTGGTTCACTCAAGCCTTTCCGTGTGCGTATGAATTTTGATTTTTTTCTGTTCTCTGCCTTGGTATTGAAGACTATCTGACTCTTCGCTTAATCATCTCACTGGAATACGCTATCATTTTCATCATTATCTTAAGTTATTAAGTCTACTATCCTTTCATAAGAGGACTATCCTTTCATTTCGTCCTTGTCTCTTGTTTTGGTCTTACCGTTACTCCAATTGCTACGCTACACACTTTATGCGATCCATTACATTAAAATTCTTACATGTCTATATCTATTACATCAATATAAGTTTCTCGTTACTTGCCTCTCCACTCATCCGTTTCTTCAATATAAGTTTCTCGTTACATCAATATAAGAAGGGGAGTTTCATGTTAATAACCCTTGTCATCCATATTATATTGTAATGTTGAAGAAACATGGAAAATAAGTTTTTGAATTGCAAAATTACAACTTTCAATTGGGATTGGTTGTTATGAAATTTTTGTTGGGAATAAATATTGTATGAATTTGCACTTTTTAAGGAAGGGCATTGTAACACTCTAGTTCTAAATAATTACTCCTAGTTGGCATCTCATGTGACTTGAACCCTTGATGTGTGTTTTTACCTTATACCTATGTTTGCTATGCTTATGATTCATACTAATATTGCTATGCTTATGATTCATACTAATTATATTGTAATTGGATTTCTTTACATATTTGAGCTATGTGTATTGTGGCTAGTAAAAAGGTTTTAATTTACATTATATTTATTTTATTTTAAGCATGTATGCATTATCCCTTGTTGAAAAGTTTGAGTAAGCAAGTATTAGGTATTGGATAAATCATTGGAACATGGGGTTCTACATTCAGCATGTAGTATACTCTGGTTGTTATATGTTGACTATTCTTTTATATCTGGCAATATCATTCATAGAAGGCTTAATAATTAGGTAGAATTAAATAATGTTAGGGCAAGTTTACAAGCATGTTTTAGACAACATTGCTCCATAATGGATTACTTGATTACATTAAGGTATTATATGGAAGGACTATTTGATAAGGTTTATCTCTATTTTTTGGATTATTTTCAAGGTTTATGACTATATTATTTAGTATAAATTGTGTATGCAATTGTAAGATATTAATATTCCTGGAGAACATCTATTCAGTATTCAAAAGTTGTATAGTTCAGCACAAATTATGTTTTTGAATAATAACACATGAAAATTTTATTCTAAATAGCAATATTGGACTAAAGTAAGGATGTCAACTTTCACCCACTTTATTTGACAACTTAATTGATGAATTAGAACAATGGATATAATCCATTGCATTGGATTTTATTAAAGTTGAAAATCTTCTAGTGAATATTTTAATGTTTGTCGATGATGTAGTTATTATATCAAAAATTGAAGTTCAAATAGATGATTTTTGTATTTTCTTAGAGTAAAAGTGTGACATCTTGTCCCCCGTCCCCCGGATGTCATGGCAAATGTCAAATATACAATATATTAGACATTATGCGTACAAAGAAAATATACCAATGTGAAATATAAGTGATATTCAACATTATATATAAAGGTGATAATAGGAAAAATGCAGAAAAGGAAAGAAAAGAATGCTTTATTAATATTTTGGCATCTATCAGCTAGCATTGCTACCACGGTTAGGCCTATAACTCGGCCAGAAAGGTGGGCCAGTCCCCTTCTTGTCTCTTGTTACTTGCCTTTTTAGGCTCTGCAACTCTATGTTGGCACGACCTCTAACCCTAGGTAAAAATGCCTTACGTCAAACCTCCAAAGGTTACTTCAAGAAACATGTTCTTTATTACAACATGCCCTTTCGGGTCTTAATCACAACTACCCATTTTGGGTCTTGTTAAAATAACAATAACACTTGTTATGAAGTGACCATGTCACTGCATCATTTGGGAATGCGGATGTGACAATCTACCCCTCAAGTTTCGTTTGTCCTCAAACGAATCTCTACCGACAGCCAAGCACGACACAGTAGAGGTGTGCGGTGCGACCTGCACGCTGCTGCAGGCGTGGACGGCGGAGCGGCACAATAAGTGAGGGTTTTGATTTTTGGCACGTGACGAAAGGCATGACGGTTGAAGGCGCAAGCAAATGAGACAGACAGAGTGGTGCAGGCGCGGTTTTGCGTGGGCGGTTTTTGCGTGGGTGCGGTTTAGTGTGGGCGTGGTTTTGCATGTGCAGTTTTTGCGTGGGCATGGTTTTGTGTAGGCAGTTTTTACGTGGGCGCGGTTTGTGTGGGCCAGTTTTTTTAAGGTGCCTTTTGGGTTGGCCCAAGGTCAGCGGCAGGCCTGCCCATGGCTGGCTGTGACCAGTCATACAAATTTGATTTCATTTTTTTTTTGCTGTTGCTGCTGTGGGCGCATAGCATAGCATTGTATATGAGCACAGTGCATTCCTGGTGCTATCTTGTTTATACGGAAACACTTGAAGGTTCCTCATTTTTGTCCAGTTTGTGTTCATACTGACTTCGGCAGCAAACCACCATAGAACGATCTTCGTATTCGAATGTTCTTTTTGGATGCCATGCCCTGTACTGATTTGGGCAAAATCAATCCTCCAGGCTGATGATTATTTTGTAATTTTGGCTCATTCTTGAAACACGATTCCAGATTTAGGATTTGTCATGTTAGTTCAGGCTGTAGATCGTTTGTCTGTGTGTTGTAGGACAGAATGGATGTTGGCTTGCGCTTTCCGGCCTGGGTTCCTGGGCTTTGCCTAGATTTGGTGAAACCACGTTGACAATGTCCAAGAATCTTGTAAAATGTTTTTCTGCACGAACCTTCAGATGATTGGATATTACAGATCTTAAAATTCACAAGAATCTGTTGTGATTGCCTCTTAACGCGTATTGTGAAATAAATCATTCGTGTAATCGAAGGCTTGAATATAGATTTGATTTCGCTTGACCAAGGACCGAATCTAATTCCAATACCTGGACTATATGCTCAGATTTTGACAATCATTTCTCAAAGTTTTGGTAGAAAATGTAGTTTTTTTTTTCTAACAAATATGTATGGCATGAACCAAAGTCGGGTCAGGCCGTTCAGCAATTGTCTCAGGCCCACACTGTGTCTGTTATGTCTAAAACTTAAATTAAATCCAATGATCTTGTGGTTTTGCCGACGGTAATTCAAACTTGGCTTCTTTATAAAAGATTGCACAATCATCCATTGTAATTTCTCCAATATGCTAATTGGTATGGTTTAAAAGAAAAATTTCCACAAGAAACTTTTTGCTTATAAATACCTTTGTATCCCATCTTTTCCAAATCTAATCTAGTTGAAAATTCATATAAAAATTTCCATGGTAAGACTTCTTGTAAGCAAATCTTTTAATTCTGCTAAGATACGTAGATATCAATATTCATGTCAATCCAAAGCCCATGATGGACATAGCGGATATTGTTTCTCACTCACTGGAGATCTTGTACGCACATTGTATGTTGCAATTTTCATTCCTATTCTTGGATTCTTGTCTAGATCATTTCTTGACAAGATATACCTTTTTCTTGACAAGATTGTCCTATTTCTTAAACTAATTCTCCAACTAATACATCAACTAATAATCAACTACATCAACTGAATAACTAATAGTTAAAGACATTATATAATCAACTACAGCCAATTTTATTTTATTTTA
>MNCI01025116.1:676835-689086 GCA_015680685.1 Gnetum montanum | reverse complement strand
TGTAATCTCACATCTGCAGGAGTCTGGGGTGTATGCACTCAATCCACGATTAAACAAAAGGCAAACACCCTGAAGGTTACCTTATCCTCAAGGTAACCCAAGGTAGTTTTACCAACCTTTAACATATTATCCCAGTGAAGCTCCACCACAACCGATTGAGCAACATCAACAATGGCAGCACCCACAATCATGGAGAATGCCACCACCAAGGAAACAATATCCTTACTAGCAACCTAACCCATATGGATATTACGTGCAGCAGCCAATCTTCCCATGTGACTCTACTGGTCACATCACTCCTCAACCTCACTACCAAGCCCGCGAGTATTATGGGACTCCCTCTTCTAGAGGCGATATGTCCTAAATTGTCAGTGTAAGGCTGGAAGGGAAACAGACACCAAGAGATCGTCGGGCAGCCACAGCTGACCCTACCTTCGCTCGAGGGAAAGTTGGAAAAAAAAATAAAGGCAGAGTGCCTTGGGGGGTTTGCACGTAAATCAACCAAGGACTTCCCTGAGCGTAAGCTACGGCCAGCGCTGGGGTTATCGTAAACGAGATGTAAACGAAATGCAAATAGTGATATGAAATGTAAACAGAGCATACTGAATTATAAATAAAGCGTAAACAGAGATATATTGTAAACAAAGCAGAAACCAAAGTAAATAATGTAAATAGGAGGCAATGATGAAACTGCATTGTATTGTTCAAACAGGAATATGCACCGGTCAAAGCGTAGTTGCACATGTGTAGATGACAAGTCAAACGCCTAGCCCCGGAATGATATGACACGATGATGCGACGATGAAATGGGATGAACGTGAGAAAAACTTGGAAGCCAACAATCAAATGTGCCGAGTGCCCAAGGATTGCAAGTTCTGTCCTTTTTTAGAATTGCCAATCTCTCCAATTTTTCAGAATTGCCAATCTCTCCAATTTTTGCCTCCCTCCATCTTCTTCTTTTTTGCCTCTCCCAGTTTGTGTGAATTGATAGGGTATTTATAGGGTTGGGCTAGGCTTGGGCAGTTACATTCTTTGACCAGGTTCAATGTATCTGTGTTGGATAGTTGTGCACGAGTTGGATGTGTATTGGCAATTGCATTCTTTGACCAAGTTCAATGTATTTTACAATTTGTGGATCATTCAAGCCCATGAAAATACAAACAAATTAGAAAAACAAGCCCTCAAGCGATAAAAATTTAAAGAAAATTTAGGAGGATTAGCTCCGGCTTTGGCTCGCTTGAAAAATTATATATATATATATATATATTTTGTGTTAGACCATGAGGGCTTAACATGCCCACAAATGGGGATTTATAATAAAATATACAACAAGAGAAATTTGATTGCCCAACGTGACCTGCAGTGTGACCTACAATGTGACCTCCAAAACTTGCAATTTTGAGTTGAAATCTGGAATTTCTGAAGGCTGGGACCCATAGTTATCAATAATGGACCCTGTGGACGACTTGCACCCTTGAAATCAAGTCATTTTGGCTCAGTTTTGGGGCTCTAAAAGTTGGTGACGCTGATCCTTACGTTGTGCAACGTTTGAAAAAGTAACCCCAGCGTCACCAAGTCAAAATGGCACATTTGAGGCCCAAATCTTGATTTTCTGGAGGCTGGGAGCTACTAGGGACCTTGGTGAAGGTCATGGGGGGTCCTTGTGCTTGATTTCGGCCTGTTTTGACTCAATTTCTGGGCTCCAAAAGTTGGTGACGCTGATCCTTACGTTGTGCAGCGTCTGAAAAAGTAACCAAAGTGTCCTTAGCCAAAACCAAACATTTTGAACCTGAAACTTTTAATTCTGGATGCTGAAAGTTGGTGCAGTTGCCTGTGGGCCCCAGGGGAACCTTGCTTGTTGAATCGTGGGCCATTGGGGGCTATCTCGGAGGCCTCCAAGTTTGGTCACGCTGTACTCATGTTGGGCAGCAACATGACTTAGCTTGATTCTTCTTTAAAAGTGCTAGGCCAAAATTAGTGGTGTTTCAAGTAGAAAAGCCATTTGATGGTCCAAGAAGGCATAGTACTAGGGCAAAAAATCTCAATAGAGGTAGACCTTGAGAAAATCAAAATTATCCAAGGAATTACTCGTCAATCGAAAATTGTCAAAGATATTCGGTCATTCCTTGGACATACTGGCTACTATAGGAGATTTATTGAAAACTTTTCAAAGGTTGCCAAACCATTGGTGGAATTAATGAAAAAGGACGTACCTTTCGAGTGGACCAGGGAATGCGAATTAGCTTTCCAAACTCTGAAACAAAAGCTAGTAGAAACACCCATTCTACAAGCTCCTGATTGGTCCAAACCATTAGATATCATGACTGACACGTCTAACTATGCCTTAGAAGCTGTACTCACATAGTTAGATGACCAGAAGCATCCTTATTACATCCACTGTGCAAGTAGAAGTATCACTGGTGCAAAACTTAACTACACTACCATAGAGAAAGAATTAATGGTTGTAGTGTTTGCACTAGAAAAGTTTAAATACTATGTATTGGGATATAAAGTATATATACATATGGATCATAGTGCAATCTAGTTTCTCATGAATAAGCCAATGGTAAGCCCTCGTATCATACGATGGCTTGAAATCTCACAAGAGTTCGATTTAACGATGATTGATTGCAAGGGCACCAAGAATGTAGTTGCTGATCATTTATCTCAGTTGTGATGGGACAACAAAGAGGATGAGTATTCAATTTCTGATTATTTCGCTGATGAATTCCTCTTTGTCGATGTAGTGAATAATCAATCATCCATGGAGACAAAATGGTACAGTAACATTCTTACCTATCTCCTCATCCAATAATTACCACAAGAGTGAAACCTTAAGAAGAAACAACAATTTCTTCACCGAGCCAAGTACTTTATGGAAATTAGTGGGAAACTTTACAAAGTGTGTCCTGATGGCTTGGTTTGATGGTGTGTTCCCGATATAGATCAACTGTAAGTTCTCCAAGACACTCATGAGGGTCCTTGTGGGGGTCATTACGTTAGGAGACGAACAGCCATCAAGATCCTGCTTGTAGGATATTATTGGCCTATATTATTTTGAGATGCCCATTGTTTCATCCAATCTTGTGAGCGCTATCAACATGATGGGTGAATGACTGCTAGAATGAAGGGTCCACAATAATGAATCCAATTGTTAGAACCCTTCAACATTTGGGGAATTGATTTTATGGGGCCGATTACACCAATGTCCAATGGAAAAGCTTATATTATTATTGCCTTTGATTACTTAACAAAATGGGCTGAAGCAGCTGCTGTTAAAGATTGTACATCATCTACAACTGCATAATTTATTCAACAACAAATCATAAACAAGTTTCGTGTGCTGTGTGCACTTATTTCAGACAATGGTACACACTTCACAAGTGCAAATTTTTGGAAATTAATGCAACTCTTAGGGGTTAAGCATTAATTGACTACACCATACCACCCCCAAGCGAATGGTTAAGCAGAAGTCACCAACAGGGAGATTACAAAGATATTGAAAAGAACCATTATCAAGTTTAGGCAAGATTGGAGCACTAAACTGAACGATGCTTTTTGGGCATACCACTCCACATGAAAACTCCCTACAGGCTACTCTCCCTATGAGTTAGTGTATGGTAAATTACCAATTATTCCCATTCAAACTGAGCTCCGTACACTATCCATGGCATGTGACCTCAACCTTGACCTTGATCTAGCACAGAAACAACAGTTAGTAACCCTTAACTTGCTAGATGAAAACCGATTAGTTGCCCTGTCATCTAACAAATTGCACAAGGCATTCAATAAACAACGTCATGACCTAAGGATTAGGAAAGTTAAATATCAACTAGGAGATAAGGTTCTCTACTAGAATCCCACACATGTACCACAATGTACTAAATTTCAAACACTGTGGGAAGGACCTTATATTATTTATGTGACTTTTCCTTCAAGGGCTATGACAATATACAAACCTGAGAGCCTAGACAAGAAAATTTTGGTCAACTTGCAACAAACCAAACTTCCATGAGCTTAGGATAGCTAGTACACATGCTACCTTTATTGATGGATAACCTTGCTCACTATTTTGGATCTCCTCCTTCCAACTTAGTCGTGGGGGAGATGGCCACCTATGCTAACTGTTCTNATATTTTTACTATTTCTTTATTTGCTTGATTGCTTTTATTTGTCATCCAATAAGTGCTCATGATGGTGGATTGAATTATATCATATTGATTATTAATGTTTGGTTGTTACCTTTGAATAATGATGTTGATATTAAGGTATGATTCTTTTGGTAAAATAGGCAATGAGTCCATGCCATCCACTCATCCATACAACTCTATGGTCTCCTTTGGCTTGGAACTGTACAGTCCCTTTTTTCTAAGAAAACTTTTAATGAATTGGTGGCTGGGTACTTTTCAAACCAAGGAAAAGGATGTGACTTCAAGGAGATTCGATGCATTTGTGCTAGCCATTCTCTTAGGTGCTTGGATGCTTTTTCTTGGGTTTTCTACCATTTTGACATTGTTCAAATATCAGGAAGATGAGTGAATAAAAATAAGTCTTTGCATGGTGTGGTTCTCACAAAAAAAAAACACACACACACAACAACATGGGAATTCAAAGCACACCCCTTCGACCAAATAAAAGGGCTAAAAGCATTGGTTATGGAAGTAGAAAGACATGTTACACATGCCTAAAGGTTCCCTCTAACTAAGGCCCTTTCTTGCTTCCTACTTCTCCATCTCGCTCTCCTCGAAATGGTGGTGACTCTTTGTGGAAGCATTCTTATTGCTTCAGGTGGATGGATTGGTCAAGTGTGTTGATGCAAGGTCATTGGATGTGTTTTGTTTGAGTCTAGATTTGGGATGAGTTCTACTCAATCACATTAACAATGAAATACACAAGAGACTTTACACAACCTTGTTCTTGGGATTCCATTCCATTCTCTCCTCTTCATCTTTCTTCTCATTTTTCCACCTCATTTCCAGTTTTATCATAAGTTCATTTTGGGTTGATGCATTGTTTTTCTTTGGTGAATTCTTATGGGTAAGTTTTTAACTCTTACTTCCAAATGACATTCCTAGAGCCTATGGACTCTTTGGTTTGTGGGTTTGTCAGGGCATAAAGGGCATGAACCTACTTTGGGAAGGACCCATTGGCATTCCTTTTTGGTGCAATTATTAAGTTATTTTCCTTAAACATTTCCTGCAATTAATCATCTCTTGTTTCATCCCCATCCATGACATCCATTTTATTGGCATTGCCATTGTTATTTTTTCCCATCTTTCTTGTTCCTCATATTTTTCCATCTTATAGCTACCGAAGGTTTGCCCTTAGTTGTGGGGGCCCTAGCACAAATTTTTAAATTTTCTCCATTTTACTATTCACCTAACCCCTACACCTTGGGTAGTCACCTGTGATAAATCTCCGAACCAGTTTCTACCATAATCACAACTCAACCAATGCGCTTCATATTGAGGCAAGGTATCAACTGCATTGTGGTTGATCTATCCTTGCTCATTTGTGACTGTGTTGTGTGTGTATATGGTGATTATACAAATAATGGACTAGGCTTGGAGGAAGCACTCAAGATGGACTAGAACTAGAGTATTTACGAAAGGAGCAAGTTTGGTGGCGTGGCTATGGATAAACAATGGAAGGTGCAATCTTAGCATTGGAGGCAACACGCTTCATTTTCTTTCTATCTCTTTCTCTACAAGCTTCCAAATAAAGGCTTAGATGTCATTTATGTATGAGTGTTCACCATAATGGTTATGAACACTAATGTTGTAATATGCTTATTCATCCATTCACTAGGCATGTTGAGTTTGTCATCCCATTCCACCATCAGTTTTTAATTAGTCAATAATCCCATACCTTCCCAATATTTTATAAGGAACTCGAGGATGAGTTTTCATTTAGTCATGGGGGTATGATGAGAGTAGTTATTTTAATAATTAGAGTGGTTATTATTAGAGCAGTTACTCTAATTATTAGAGTGGCAGTTTCTCTAAAATTAGAGGGGCAGTTTCTCTAAAATTAGAGTGGCAGTTTCTCTAAAATTAGAGTGAAAGTTTTTCTAATTATTAGAGTAGTTGTTCCCAAGCCTATAAATACAGTGCCCAGGTGCACAATTTAAAGGAAGTCTTAAAAAGAAGTCTTGGAAGGAAGTCTTTTAAGGGAAGTTTTTTAGAAGTCTTTTAGGGGTCAAGTTAAAGTATTTTCCAAGTACCCACAGCAGGAGGTCTAAGTGTGGACGGATCTTTATTAGAGCATTGTCTACCTGAGCACACCTTGTGTACGGCAATAAAGACGAGCTCTTGGATTCATCCTTGCAGCACTTGAGATTTTTTTTCTTACTCATTTCTTTTATTTTATTTTACATTTTTGTTATTAGCACACACAGTACGATCACTTTGAGCATGCATGTAACACTTGGTAACCCAGTAACGATTAGCGTTTGGTAATCCCAATAGTGTTGCGCTAGTTCAATATGTGTACAACAAGTGAGAATGGATACTAGTGTTAGGATTAGTTTAAAGCCTAGTTAATTAGTAGTTAAGTTAAATCAGTCACTTAGTTATCTCTCTCTCTCCTCCCTTATTAGCAATAGGACATAAAAACATAAAAGATATAAAAATAATATGCCTCAAACTTACTTAGCCATATAATCGTGACATACAAGTAAGTTTGGGAAGACAACGATCAATCAACCCGTCCTTTTTCCAAAAAGACGCATAGGCACTTAGTCCTTGGAATTTGACTGGATCGTGCATGAAACGCTTGTATTCGTATGGTTGAGCATAGGGGTACCTTGCTGCTCATCACATGGGATGTTCACAAGAAAATGTACAATCAACTTATTTAGATAGTTCTATTATAAAATTGTAAAACTTAGAATTGAATTTACTTGCAACGTAATGGATGTATTTGGAATATATCCAAAAATAATTTTTATTACAGGAACTTCAAGTAAAGCTTCAAACTCTATATGATATTTTATTAGCAAAAGCAAATATACTACCTATAGAAATTATAACTCCAAAAATTTTTATAATTTTTTAAAAAGATGTTTGCTAAGCCTAGCATTCATCTATCTGTAGAAGTTTATAAGGTCATTCAGGAAAAAGGATGGTTCAATAATGGGAAAACATGGCTTAAAAATGGATCATTGAAGATCAAGATTTAAATTTGAGCTTTAAGGATCTCAAAACAAGGATAAGAAAAAAGACATTGAAGCACATCTGGGAGCAACAATATTGAAAAAGGTAATTTTATTTATAGAAAATTAGAGAAAAGGTCCTTAACAAAAATATCTGTTGCTATTTCCAAACAAATTAAGGTGGTAATCACATGTGCTTATGTGGGATCTCACTATTTATTAATTAAAACAAAGAGATGGATTAATCTTTAGAGAGAATGATACATTTGCAAATTTTATATACTTGTAGTAGTGGAGGATGAAGAGTATATCTTGCTAAACTATCCTTTATTTAATGCTCTTAGAATTAAATATATTATTTGGGTAACAACATTTCTATATTTGTTCAAGCTAAAGATGTTACTGTTGAATCATCTTCTTAATGAGGTGTTTGAAACACCACAAAAATATGCATGTTATAGCCAATCTATATCATGTAGCTTTCACCCCATGAAACTTGAGGCAAAACTTCATTGCAAATGTGAAAATTATAATCCACAGTGGGCAATTTCACATACTTTATACTTTTGGGGTTGACAAATGCCTCATTCTCCAAGTGAAAAAAGTCATCTAGTGTCTATATTTAGGCTTGCGGGGGGGTGTCAAAATGCATTTTGAAATGTTAAAAAAGAAAATTTGATGGGTTTCATTGGGGGGTATACATTTTTCTATGTTGGAAGCACATGCAAGGGGGTAAATCTCACCTACCCCATTATGGAAGGATGGGGTTTTTGGAAACTTTCCCCCTTCAACATGGAAACCACATGCATAGCTTGGAAACCTTCCCCTCTTATCCTTGAATTTTTCCCCTAGTGTGGAAACTTCATCCCCAGTATGAAAAATTACATCCCCCAGTGTGGAAGTCACAAAAGCCAAAATTCATCACTTCATGCACTTCAATGTTGACTAGCCACTTTAGTAAGCATGGTGGAGAGCTCAGTGTAGAAGATTCATCTCTGGCATGAAAGGTGTGCCTCGGTTACTATTTACAATAAACAGAATGGCCATGGGGGGAAGCACTTACTATGTATGGAAACCCCCCAAATTTGAGCATCCATCTCACCTAAATTTGATAGCCAATTTACAGCTAATTTGTAGCCATTTTTGCAACCAAATCATGGCCATTTTGTAGCGACATTCATGGTCCAAAGAACCTATAAAAACTAGCCTCCAACGCCATTTGCAAGTTTCAAATTTTGAAAAAAAAAGGTTCTAAAACTTTGACATGGTTCTAGCAATTTTTAGCAAGCAACTATTGGCAGACATCCACAAAATTGCTCATAATTCTACACTTGGGGAATTTTCAAGCACTTAACAATTATTGCAATCTACCATGTTTGCACACTCTTGAATCCCATAGTGGAAGCATAACCACCTAGAGATTTGTGGATTTTGGGTGTCAACATTGCACTTTTGAGATTCCCAAATCCCAACGTGGAGAAACCTAGCATCAAAATTTTTCACTTTTCTCATCCCTCTAGTAGTGACCCAACTTGTAGATCTAAGGTTGCAATAGTTGTGAAAGGTTCGATAGCATTAGGAGTGGCTTAGCATTTGGATCATGGAGCAAATTACATCAGCTTAAATGGGCTTTGAACTCTTGCATAAGTGAACCCCCTTTCTGCTCATCTAAGCACCATTTGTACACATTTCTCTAACTTATTCTTTATTCTTTCTTAATAAACTTTTAAGTTTTGAGTTTTGTGTTCAAAGATAACTTTATTTTTTGTGCATTATTTAGATCTATTTTTATTTTCAAATTTTGCATTTCATAAGTCCCTAGTTGATCTATTGGACTAGCTAGGGCACCTTGAATTCCATTTTTCTTGTGGAAGCCCTAGGGATTTAGGGTTGGGTAAGTGCTGCACTGAGGATCCTTGGTTTTTTACAATGATTGAAGTTCTTAGTCATAACAGTTTTCTTGGCATTAGAAGGAGGGCCTTCATCTAAATTTTGTGGCCAGATTTATTCTTTTTGTTGCCATTTGCAAGATTTTTCTTGATATTTGTAGCCAAAACCTTTCAAGAATCAACGCTAATCTTTCCTCCCTTGTGATCAAAACTATTACATAGAAGTTGAAGGTGGTTGGGTTTTAGCTTTTCACAAAACTTGTGAATTTTACAGCCCAAAGCCAATGTTGATATCTCCATCCCCCTTATTTTTTTCTTTTTACTACCAAAAATTTATTTTTTGGTTTCTAAGGTGGGTGGTTCAACTCCTTCGTAAGTTGGCTTCTCCTCATTTTTCCAAGTTGAGAAAATTGGCATCTAGCTAAAACTAGTTTTAGTGGAAAAATAATAACTTTTCACTTTGGTTTTCAGCCTTCCCCTTATCAACGTTGAAGTAGGAGATGTAAGGTTCCCATATCTCACCCTCCCTTTTTCCCCCCTTTTCCATACCCAACATGGAGGTAGTTGGGAGGCAAGCATTGGTGAGGTTTGTTATTAACTTCATGACTAGATATAATTTGATTCCATTGCCAACATTGCAAATGTTTGATAGAGTCGGCACCTCCCATGGGCACGATAGTTGCAGAAATATCTGATTGGCCTTGACATACTAGGCTGCAAATAGCCGTCGTTCCTCTACATAGGCTCTAGCTTTATCTTTGTATTCTTGGTAGACCATGAGTTATCAAGCCAAATCTACCATGACATCTTTTTGTCCTTGGTAGCTAGTCTTGACCACCTCTAATTCATAATTTTCCACTTCCAATTTCTATAATGTCTTCTTATGTTCAACAAATTTTGTTTCATACTTTGCATAAGTGGTTTCTAACTACCTTTCCAGTTCCATTCTTGGGCATCCTGCTATCAACATGGCTAAGTTGGCATACCGTAGGTTTGCCAACTCCATGTATTCTATAAGATCTTGTATCTGCAAGTCCTAGCTTTTTAGTTCAGCTTGGTGGGCGAAGGCATAAGTATCCAATATGGTCTACCAATCAGTGTTTTGAGCACTGAGAGTGTTAATATGGGCTTTGGCCATATGGATTTCTTTTTCTATCACCTATTTGTACATCCCCACCTAATCTCAAAAGTGCTCTTTGAGCTTCTCATGTTGCTTGGCCTCGTTCTGCCATGCACTTATTTCAATTGTCATCTTTTGATGAATTGTTTGTACCTCCTCCATTGAGAGGGTTCTATTTTCTTTGGCCAAGTGATTCATGTCCTAGTTAATCCATATTAATTGTTGCCACAATTGTTGAAAATTTTCTTCGAGAACATTCTTTTATTTTTTCACTATAGTCAACCAGAGATTGTTAGCATCAAGCTATTTCCTCTTGTAAGGCCTTGAGTGCTTTAGCATGTGCATATGTTTGAGCTTGTGCCTTGGAAGCATCCCAATCAGCCTTTTCTTTTTCCTCTGCCACTCTTTTATTCTATGCTAGCAATTTATTCAGTTGCTCTATCCAAAAGGATTCAAGCTGGTCTATAGGGATGAATTGGAATAGATCCTGCTGTGCAACTTTTAGGGTGACGAGCTTTTCTTGGAGTCTTTTTAACTTCTCCTCTACATGCTCATCTCTGACCTCTGCCATGACTAGCTTCACTTTGGTGGAGATGAGGTCTAACTGAGTTGTTGTATCATCATGAGGGATGTCAAATAGGGACATAATCACTTGTCATGTCTACAACAACTAATCTAGAACATCTTCATGTTGCACAGGAGTTATTGAGGGACCAGCTAAAGTTTGAGCATCGCGTACCCCAGAAATCTAGCACATCGGCATAGCTTCCTGATGAGATAGGAAAAGGGCAATGCGAACTTCCCCATCTTACATTCTTCAAATTACCTCAAAATTTCTGTAAGATATAGATGGGGAAGGTTGACATTAACCTTGCCCATCAAGATGACACTTCCTCTAGTTGTATATGTGGAAATTTTGTTTAAACATTTTGTGGGGAATATGTGATATGTGCCAATTTTGAAATAGATTCTCTCTTTCAGTGTCAGCTCTCCATATGCTTTGTCTTTTTTGCTGTATGCCGTTTTCAATCATATCTTCTACACATCAACATCGGAATGAGTGGACAAGTAAGCAACTTTTGGTCCTGTATTTAGAAGATTTAGAACTTCCAAAATGGCTTTGGTAGAGAAATCTACAAAAACACCACTAATATCAATGGTGGTGCCTGCTTCTTTATTGTGCCAAAATTGGTACGTCTCTCCCAAGTACCAATCACCACTTTTAGAGAGAATAGGTCATAATGGGGATCCTTTAAGTTGGTCCCTAACTATTTCAGGAGCAAACTTAGTGAAAGGTCCAAAGTTAAGTTCCACTATCACAGCTGCTGACGTGGACCTTTCATGAATAGCCTGAACACACTCTGGGGACAACATGAGATGTTGTCCATGTGCAGGTGCTCCACCATCTCCTCCTTTAGCATGTCCTGATTGTACAGTAATAAGAGGTTCTTGATGGATGCTAAATGATTATGCTTCCTGTTCTATACATTTCTTGAGAGATGCCTGGTCTCTACCTCTCCTTGGCCATTTGGATGCACCCTAAGAGGGTCCTCCTTGTTGTCCTCTTTTAGGGGCCATCTGCAATCACACAGGATGACTATTAGTAAGGTTATTTACAAGATTTGATTTATACCTTACTCTTTGCCCTTAATAGATTTATTTCTTGGTAAATGTGATTCAGAGTTAGAGATTTTTATAGAAATTCCCCTAAAATTTTTGATATTGGGCCCAATTTCGGTTAGGTGACTCCAAAAAAATAATTTTCATGGTCTAGGTTAAGAAATAAAATTCATTTAGTAACATTTTTAACATTTTAAAGGTCATTTACCCTTTGTGATATCCTTTGGGCAACGATGAATTAAAAAAAAAAACTATGCACAACCTGAAGTGTGCCCTTTCCCCATGACTAAGTTAAACACTCTAGGTTTATGCAGGTTAGGTCAGAATGACAATCAAAGCGTTAATGAGCAAGTTATGGATGTTTGAATAGTGGGTGCGTAAGCTTGACAATTTGTGAAAGAAAATTTCAACAACTCCCCTCACATGAACAGTGAAGAATGACATTGACGTGTGCACGGGGCCCCGGGGG
>MNCI01025116.1:641246-676828 GCA_015680685.1 Gnetum montanum | reverse complement strand
GGGGGGGGGGGGGGGGGGGGGAGGGGATGGGTGTGTGTGGGGGTGTCCATACATATACTATTTGTAGACGCAATATTGCGTACCCAATAGGGGGGACCCGATATTGGGTATTCGATATCTTGTCCTGTCGAAAATAGGGTACTTAGCAAAATTGATGATTTTTTTGAATTTCCAAGGTCAAAATGAAGGATTTAAGGTTGAATTGAAAGATCTAGGGTAACGTCGAAGAGACCTAAGGCACCAAAAGTGTAATGAAGTGGAATCTATCAATAAAATTCATGAATAGGATGAGGAAAAAGTACATGTTGCAGCACATAGGAACATTGGAAATTTAAAATAATGATAAAGGGAAAGATAATTGTAACAATGCAATACTTGGAGGGTACAAGATGATGTGGTGATGTGCAAAGAGTGCAAATTACAAAAGTTATGCAAGTGGGCCCTCCCCAAAGCAAGTTTCTACCTGTCATGACCTACGTAACCATACCTAAAAATGTACGTAGGTGCTAAAAGGAGTTAAATGTAATCTACACCAATTCCACAAAACACACACATATAGATACTACTATGATGAGGTATGAATTCTATGCGACACAAGACACAAGTCAAAAATACATGGACCATGAGATGAGATGAAGTATAGAAAGGATTGTAGAGATCAGGACATGAGGTGACTTACTCTCGGCATAATGAATCCTGAGTGTAGGGCATGGTTAATGTGTCATTAGCTTGTTGCTCCAAAATCAAGACCAAGTCTAGTCCTTGGATCAGTGACATTGCATTGTTTCATCCAATGATGGACAACCATAAGGGCATCATGACAGCAAGTAATATGATCACTTAGCATTTTGTCCAAGGTAGGAGTGATTTGGAATTTCTTTGCAGCACATTTATCTTGATCTCTTCTCTTCTCTCTCTCTCTATATTCTTTTGTCTAGCCGCTTTGGCACTTATTTTATTTGCTTTTCTTGTTGTTTTATTTTTTTTGAATGCATAATCTAAAGAAACCACCTACCTTTAGGCATGGGTACATGTCTTTCCAGTGGGACCCCTCAGAATAGCATTGAGTTCCTTTATCAAGTGCCTTTTATCATAACTCTTACTCCCATTTCTTGTTAGATCTACAAGGATCTTAGTATAGCCAAGTTACATGATAGCACCTATAAGCATCACCAAAAAGAATCCACAAGTCCCCTTGATGGCACACCCTTTTCATTCCCTCTTGGTCCATCATTCTTCACTCTAGGCACAACAGGCACAAAATTACTTTAAGTTGTAATGATGACAAGAATATCATTGTACCTAGAGTATAACCTCTTATTATGAATAGATTGGGTGGATGGATGTTGTGGGCTCACTGTCCAAATAATTAATCACTTATGACCTAATGACATAGAACAACACCTCGACCAATGAGCCACATGAGTGTTCATAGATGAGATTGCCCTCAAAAAGATAAATTAATGAATTGAAAAATTGAAAAATTAGAAAAAAAAAATTGAAAATGAAGAACTGGAAAACAAAAACTGGTAAAATGAAAGAAAAAGAAAAAAATTTATCAATTCTGTTTGTTAGAATGGAGGATATTCCCCATGGCCGAACCATTGATTATGACGAGAATTAATAAATGAAAATTTTGGATCCGTGCATGTTGAAAATATTGGAGTTTGGTCACATCCAAACCATTGGGTGTCTTTTGGTGTGGTGGCAGGAATGTACCCAAATTGGGATTCACACACTTGATTAAAGTAGGCATAGTGGGGTAGATTATAAGATGTGGTCATGTGATAAGAAGTTGACCCACTATGGCACTTGTGACCATAAGATGGTATGCAAGGATTGATATGTCTCCCCCTATTGTTATATTCATTGGGTTGCATGGTTGTTGGAGCATTGATTGGTGGCCTGGATAAAGTAATAGGAGGCACTGAGTGAGAGGATAAAGATACATCATAGCATTTGGTTGATGCTGAGTTGAAGGATGCAATGGGTTTAGAATCACGTTGTTTCTTTCTATGGCCATGACTAAAGAAAGGATACTTTTGATGTAGTGAAGGACCTCCACTGCTATTGATAGTAGCAGCACAAGTAACATTCATGGGTTGGTGCTGTGGTGCAAAAGTTTCTAGTATAATTGATGGCGATGTAGAAGGAGATGAAGGATGAGAATATTGAGGTTGAGGAAAAGTATAAGGCACATGAGGTGGTGATCTTGTTGGAGATGATATAGGTAGATAATACTCGGGAGAATCATAATGATGAGGTGAAGTAGAGGATGTTGACCTAGTTGGAGAAATAGGGTGTTGAACATAAGAAGTATTTGGCTTAGGGACATACAAAGGGTATGGTTGGGTTGGTGGTGGCTTCCCCCATGATTGGGGTTTTTTCCACGACAGTTGAACCTGATATTTTTGTATGAAATATGGATGTAGCATTCCTCCCCAATGCTTATGTAAATGTGATAAGACTAGGCATTGGCCTTTGGGGTGATTGTACATGCATACATTACATTGATATGTATGATTGACAGTTGAGCTCCTGTTCTTATTGTCTTCAACCCTTTGTTTTGATTGTTGTGTGGTGTCCTATCCCGTTTCTTGATTTGGCATAGTTCTACCTCTACTAATGTTAGCATATTCTCCATATTTTTCATCTACCCATTCCATCATCTTCTTGATGTTTGCCTCGATTTTACCTAGTGATTGTAGTGTTGGCAAAGATGATTCCACCTCCTTAAGGTGAGTTGATTTCTCCTCTTCATGATCATGATCCTTTGCTAAGTTGAGATTTTGGTCTTGTTGAGAGCTTTCAACATTCTCCCATTTAGCTATTTCTCTTTCTTCTTTTGCTACTCGCTTGATAAGCTCTTGAAATTTGTGGGTTCATAACTCACATAGTTGTCCTAGGGCATACATTCCTAGGGTCTTCCTTATTTCATTATGAAGCCCATCCATGATGTGATACATTAGCCTCTCCTCGGAGAACCCATGGCCTAGAAATTCTTTAACAATGAATAGTATCTTTCTAAGGGCATGTCCAAGGGTTCATGTTGTTCTTTTTTCCATCCTTGGATCTGTCTCCTCAAGGCTGACACTCTAGCATAGGTTTGATATCTTTCATTGAAGAGTTCTATCATTGTCGACCAACGTCGAATTGATTTTGGTTTTAAGGATATGTACCATACTTTTGCTTGGCCAACAAGTGTCATAGGAAAGAGCCTAAGTTTTTTCCACCCATTATCAATATCATTCCATGCACAGGCATCATAGAAGCCTTGTAAATGTTGTTGTGGATCTAAATCATAGCCTCTTGAAAACTTGGAAAAGTTGTTTAAATCAAGCCTAGGTAGAAAACTTTCCTTATGATGCCTACAGGATATTTGAATAGCCTCTTGTATATGCATTAGACTCTTAGTGGCTATCAGGGGTTCATCTTCACTAGGTAGGTTATGAACTTGTGAGTTGGGACAATGTTGTCCTTGTTCATGTTGGCGTTCTTGATTTTTCCCATGGGCTCGATTTTTAGTTCTATGTTGATTGCTTGAAAGATGGTTATTCATGTCACAACATGATGTTGAAGGAGTAGAGGAAGAGAAAGAATTGGAAGACTCGTCATGACTTTTGTAAGTCCTCCAATCATCCCTGGATAAATTCTTGTTAACTATTGAAAAGGTCCTAGGCCTTATGGGCCTCCTCATTTTATGGGATGTCTCATGCTCACTAGAGGTGTCAGAGTTGGATGATGAGAGTCCTTGAGTATCGTTGGGGTGTTCATGAACATAGGGGACTCTTGCATAATATTGAATACTCCAAATTTCATCTTCATCATCATATAATTTGTTGGTTCTCCAATGAATTGCCTCACTAGTTGTGGTGTTAGCATAGTCTTGTGAGAGAGACATTGTTATGAATAGTGTGTGACTCATTTGAAATTAATTTCTTTTTTGGAAAGATATATCGTTAATGCCTTCTCACAGCGATCTTGTATGGTATAACCAGTCTAGATAACTAACACCTTCCTTGGCAATGGTGCCAATGATGAGTGGCTAGGCACCCCTACACTCAACCATACGAATATGAGTGTTCATGCATGATCTGGTCGAACTCTACAAACAGGCTAGTTGTGGTATCTAGATAGTTACACATTGATTGTAGTTCATTGTCTTTCCACTTGGACTAGTATCTGCTTTGTCACATATGCTTTAGTCTAGAGTGAGGTGTATGATGTGTTTCCTATTACTATGCTATTCTTAAGGACAATAGAAAATAACCTTGATTAGGCTAAGGAGAAATACGAAGCAAAATATAAGCTATCCTAGGTGTGATGAGCATCTATCCTTAATTATCCATATACATCTTGGACCTCATGGACTACCTCTGGGATTACCAAGCATATATTACTTAAGCACTCCTAGATACGCTACTGGGATATCAAGTAGTCACACTTAAATGCTTGTGATTAACTTGTACTCATTCTGCATTTATCAACAAGAAATGTAAATGATAATAAAGGAAATATTAATGAAGAAAACAATAAATAACAATTAATAATTAGAGTAATTAAAGCTAAGTGAATGATGTAATGATGGATTAATCTCGATATTTATTGCTAGTCATGTGCATGTCCAAGTATGTCACACTTGAATAAAGGTTCCATACAATTACAATCATCACACTGCAGGCATGCACTGGGAAAAGAATTGAAATGAATTGAAAACTGATAAAAAGATCCTACTCTAACACTATCTGACTGACTCCCTTTTCCTATGCACCCGACTATGGTATTTATAGGTCCACACAGGGATCATGATATCGTGTATACTATATTGTTGCTTAGGCTGCAATATCGCATACCCGATATCGAGGATTCAATATCAGGGCCTCACAAATCATGATTCATCACCAACCAAGCATATTTTCCCCTCCTTTGTGGTAAAAGTTGACAACCTACCAAAATCATCTTTGGAAATTGCTAAGTTTCCATATTGACATTCAAACGTTTTCCCCTCTCTCCAATGTTGAAATAAGAAGGTGTGAGATTTCCATTATCTCACCTTCCTTCTTTTCCCCTACCATACCCAACCTAGAGGTAGTTGGGTGGCCAACTTGGGTGAGTCTTGAAACCAACATTTTCAACTTTCCATTTTTGGTAAAGTGGGGAAGCCCCTCTTATCCCCCACTTACTAATTATATTAAGTACATCATTTTTTTCCATTTTCATTTCCTTTAAGATTTTTTGAATTCCATTCACTACAATTTACTTCTACTTTACCATTTATAATCTATTTTAAGCCAATATCAATACTATAGTCATGTCTTTTCAATAGTCCACCAAATTACCCTTCACCCTCATTGGCATAGATCATAACCAACAAGCCATCAGGGTGTATGACCCCAAAGACCTTGCCATCATTGAGAGTAGGCGATCTTTGAGAGTTAAAGGGTAGAGTCTTGATTTTTCAACCATAAATGAAGATCATTATAACTTCATTTGTGCTAAAATACAAGTAGGCATGCTAATTCCATGAATTAAAGTTGAGCCCAAAAGGGAGTTTTACCTCATACATAGGACTGGGAAGGAGTACATCCCTTCCGTGTATGATCAAATTTTCCTTAGTGACATCTATTCTAGCATCCTAGCCTAATTGATTACTATGGAAGAGGAAGATGACAAGCATAGCTTTAAGGAACAATAGGAAGAGAAGGATAAATTTAAGATAGAATTTAAGCCTAAAAACATCCCAAGATATCTATTCCAACAAACATCCCCCAAGGTTATAGCACCTTCCTCTAATACCTTTGTTTTCTCTATGGGCATGGTGCCATCATCTTCCACTCCTTCCTACCCTACTATGGTAGATCCCATGTCAGTTATAGCCATACATCACACTTAATCAATGCAATAAACAACAAACTATAATACATCAATGTTATTTACAATAAAATCTTGATATATAAAATCATCAATGGTGGTTTTTACCATTACAAATCTATTAACTACTTATGTGGGGGCAACCATAGGACCTCAAGAAGCACAGGGGTCATACACCACATTAGTCCCATTTGTGCATCAATTACTGACACAAACATCATTTTCCTTGTTTGGCCCACAAGCCACAACCATAATGCAACCTATTCCTTCTACCATGCAACTCATAATGAGGCCACAAGCCTCACAATAGATGTCACAACCTTATGTACAAACCTTACAACCTATGGGGCCACTACAAGACTTGGATCAAGCCTTGCAACCTATGGGGCTAACCTTATTATCTTTTGATCTAAATGTTTTCTCATGTAGCCATGACATTATACCATCATGAGGATTTTCCCTATGTATCTGATTAGGAAAGGACTTGATTGGTATCATGCATTGTCCAAAGGATCCATATCCTCTTTAGAGGACCTAGTAGCCCAGTTTTTCAACTACTTCAAGTATAATTTGAAGCCTGACACAATTTTTGACCAACTCATGAAGGTCAAGCAAGGGCCCTTAGAACCTATAAAAAAATTCATTCAATGATGAAATGGACTACTTAATGAAATACCAAAGCCCATAGTCTAATCCCACTTGTTAGCCATATTCAAGGGAGTTGTTAATAAATTCATCAAGTCTAAACTCTACTACCTTGATCCACAGTCTCTTAGCCAAGTGTTCTCACAAACTAAAAACATAGAGGATGTTCTAGAGAACACTCATGATCTAGATTATATCGCATATAAAAACAAACACACTTAAAGAGACAAAGAAAATAACTAACAAAAAAACACTACCATAGCCTCTATAACTAAGGAAACAAAATAAACCAAGGATCGAAGGTCAATCCACCCAAGGCCCCCATCAATGACTATAATAACCAACCATTAACTTCTCAGATCACTGCATCAACAACAAATAGACCTAACTTTGAAAGGAAGGACAAGGCTAAATACACTACATTGCCATTAAAACCATTTGAGTTTCTAGATCAACTATTAAGAAGTGAGTGCATACAACACAAAAAAATGACCAAAGTTGCTCAAAAGAAACATGAGCAACTATGCAAAATAGCCAAAGATTCCACTTAGGCAATGAAGGATGATCCCTAATTGTCTAAATACTTCAAGTTAGAATACTTTTTCCATTATCATCAACTACCTGGTCATGACATAGACTTCTACCTTACACTGAAGGATGGCCTACAAAGGATGATAGATAGGAGGAAATTGTTCTTAGATCATTCTAACTTAGTTTGGTGACAAAACCAGTTGATGCTTGTGTACAAAGACCCATTGAATGCTAATGATAGCCCCTATGTTATTTTAACATTTAACATCAATGATGATTAGATACCTACAAGAGAACCATTCATGATTCAAGTATCCCTCTACAATGAAAGGGCTTCTTTAGCTTCCCATAGCTCAAGATCCCCCTTTATTGTGAAAATATCATCACGAATGCCTCTTAGAGAACCTTTTATCATTAAGGTGTTCCAACCCAATACAAACCAAATAGATGTAGCCCAAGAAATTACACAACAATCCCTTGTGGTGGCCAATGCTATTGCATCTTCCTCATAGCCAACAGTCAACAACCAAAAAAATTTAGGCAGAAAAAGGAAGAAGCGTAAGCAAAATCTTGACAACAAGGGAGATAAGTAGATGGAGGTACAAGAGGAAGTGGGCCCACTGAAGCCCACTCCCATTTTTACTATACCCATGACCTTCTCTGCCCCATCCCCTTTAATCAACAAGCCATAGGAGGATACCAAAGCCCATAATTAAAACAATAAGGAAGAGCCACAATATCCACACCCTAAAGCCGAGGTTTGCATTTTGGGACACATTGAGGAAGCAAAGTGTAATCAAGGTGATAAGTATAGGGCCAATGATAAAAGCTTCCTCAGTGCAATGGGCCAAGTCAAGCAATCCCTCAAGTAGAAAAACATAACCCTAAGCGTATATGACCTAATCATGACTTCCATCACACATTGTGAGGTGCTAGTCAAAATTTTAACTTCCATACCCATTAGTGAGGATATTCTTGTTAACAAGGAAGCCATCCATGTAGTGATGATTTCTTCCCTACCAAGGGAGAATAAGTCAACACCCTTAACATTTTGTGATAGCAAAATCAAGGTTAATTCCTAAAATCATGAAGTAACTACAACTTCTTTATTCATAACCATATGCATAGGATAATTTAAAATACATTAGGTGTATGTTGATGATGGAGTTACAACCAACATCATCCCCTACACCATCATTGAATGCTTGGGCTTAATTAAGCAAGTATAACCTACAACCATTGCAGCTCTTAAGTCCTTTAATGGATCAAGAGTTGCCATCAAGGGGTCTATCTCCTTGGACTTTGTAGCTAGAATAAAATTCTCTATAATCACCAACTTCTTGGTGGTGGAAGAGACACCAAGATTCAACATAATCCTAAGAAGATCTTAGTTGGCTTAGTTATGGGTTGTGTCCTTGCCCATCCATCGAGAAATTCACCTTCCTTATGAGGGAGGTGAAATCATTATTCATGGTGATAATGTGGTTCCTCTAGCCATAAAAAATGTAGACATTGAATAGGGGTTTGAAGTGGAGCTTGAAGAAGAAGCTCCCAACCATGAAGAGAAAAAACCCAAGATAGCCAACGATGACAACAATAAGGAATAGGAGACATTATGGGATGAACTCCCTTTTAACATCCTAAGAGAAGGGAATGGTGAATATAAGCTTGTGTAGAGAAAGCCTTACTCACTCCCTAATCTTGCAAAGATTAAGAAGAATCTACACAAGTGAATTTTACCTTAACTTCCCATGCCCCATATGACCAGATGCACCAATAGCCATGTAGCCTTACTTTTCTTTTATAGTTTATTATATCTTTTTTGTTTTATGAACATAGCCTATGCATGTAGCCTAAGTCTATTTGAATTTTTACCTATTTACTACAACCTTTATTTATTCTTGCTTATGATTGAAAAAGCCTTATAAATATATGTCTCTTTCACACCACATCTGCAAAGATGTTATACTGGCACTATGGTATGCTAAGACTTTAAACTTGCATTATGGCTAGCCATAGCCTTAAGTTGGCAATGTAGCCACAATCGCACAGTATAACCTGTGCCAAAAATGACCTAAAACTAGCAAACATCTTATTTATTATGACACTTGTTTTTGTCAGTTAGCCATTAAATGTTATAACCAAAAACATCAACATAGCCATTTTCAATGCTTACAACATTTACAACATTCACTACTACTATAGATGCATATAGCCAAAAATAAAACCAAAATTTAAATTTAAAGTTAAAATGTCCATAACATATATAGCCATGGCCACACTATGTGCCAAAAATGTCAAAGAATAAGAACCATCTATAACATAGAATTGGCTAATCATAGCCATCAACATAAAAAAATAGTAAATAGCCAATAAGATAAACTAAAGGAGGCTACTAAATGGCATTCAGAGGAGGAAGTGGTGGGCCATTCCCACCCTCATCATTGTGGCTGCCAATGTCTCCTAAATCCTAGAATGAAACAACATATAGCTAGTTAGTAACCTATAGGAAAAATCATGACTTAAAACCAAAACTAAAACATAAAATCTATTAAACCGATGGAGATTCTAGCTCCATTAATTTTAGTGGTAGATGGGGAAGGCATTCCTCCAAATGATGGAGGATCTGGTCCTCCATCATGTTGACCTAGTCAACATCCCCAAGATCAACACTAGAAAGAATGTTGATCCTATATATAGGAGTCCAAGTAGGAGACTCTTGGATAGTAGTAGCTGTAGAGTTCTCACCTGCAAAAGTGGTAATATGAAGAGTAGGGGATTGCTCCACCTTAAGAGTACTTTCAAAAACTTGATAAGCACTGTTTGCCTGGATCCCCTAAAAGAATAGCTCTCTCTTGTGCTATTCAATTGACTCCTCCTTGAGCCACTTTAGGTAGGCCCCATAATCCACCTTGCCTCACTCCAGAACCTAAGCATAGTGATCCTTCCATTCCTCAACTTTTTGGAAGATGAGGTCCATCTACATACATTGTTTTGCCATCTCCTGTAGGATCACTACTTTTGCCACTTGGGCTAGCTTAGGAAATTATAGCAGGCCCACATGACTTCTTTAGTCTATAATTTTCCTAAGTTAGCCACTTGGGCTTCTACAAAGGCCTTATGATCTCAGATATCTCTAATCGTATCTTCCTACCTTTGAGTCTTTTCCCTTAAGGCCATAACTTCCTATCATAGGGATTTGTTGGGCCTCTCTAGCTCCTATGAATTTTTTACACATGACCTTGCTAAATCATTACATGTACATTAGACACATTAGAGGGAAGCTTACATAAGGTGTCTATCTCCATTTCTCTACTGAGGCCGCAATCCATAAAAGGTACTACACAAGCATAAAATACAACCATAAAACACAACCTAAGATAGCCATAATGCAAGCAAAGCCCATAACTAAGGCATATAAAACAAACTCCTTACCTATCTTAGGTGCAACCTGATGCAATTGATTGATGATGTCCTTAGCCATAACACACATGAACTCGACTTTGTCTAGAGTCTCTACCCACGGTTTCACATGAAACTTAGGGATAAGAGCTTGGACCAGTGGTTCAAGAACTAATATAAGCAGAACAAGCATCAAAAGGTTAGGATGAAAACCAAAGATAACCAATGAGATATAACAAAAATATTAAGGCATAGGCATACCTAGCTTCTCCTCCTCTTCCTCCTTTGGGATGATGATGGGAGACGTACTTGGCACTGCCTCACCAAACAAGGCATCTAGATCATCTATACTTACATCTACAAATCCTTCAACCATAGGTTTCTTTAGGAGTGCCTCTTCTACATGCCTTTGTTCTACCTTTGTAGTAGCTTGGGCTACTATAGCCTAACACTTATCTACAACCATAGCACAGAGAAAACTAGTTAACACATAAAACCATAAAGTAGCCATAAACTTTAGAACATGAAATAGCCAAATTTAAACAAAGAATATCTACAACTACCTATTGTGATAGCTTAAGCTTAAAATTAAGCTTCTTTAAGGTAGGTTGATCTAATGTTGGGAGTGTATCCTCAATAGGCCTCTTGAGTTTCTCTATAGTTTCCCCTTTAGCCTCCATACATTATTGTTTAGCATCTTGGACACTAGCAGGAAATGAGAGAGGTTCATCATCATTAGTACTGTTAGGAGACTCATATTGCCTAACATCAAGATTCTTAGTGGTGATGGATAATGTATCATCTATCCCCTCTGGTGGATTATGGGCCTTTACTATTTGATAAATGTGCTTTATCTAAGGCCTAGAAAGTTGACTTGGGTTTTGGGAAACCCATCATCCATTCCTATACGCCACTAGAAAGTCCACAAACCTCTGCAAATAACTTGCAAAAAATGCAAAGTACATATGGATATATCATAGAGGTGTCAGCATGAAGTCTAATGATTTCCTCTCGAAGCCCAGTAGCCAAAGCAATTGCCCAATCAAATCTGATGCCCTCCATGAGGACCTTCTTAAAGGTTCACCCCTATGCTAGGATGATTACCTTCTTTTGTCATAGTAGTTTGGGAAATGCATAAGACATAAATAAAGGATATGATTTCTTTGCATCAGGATTTGTGAAGCTATCCATTGAAAGTCTAGAGTGGCTCATGTTAGCACCAAGCCACTTTAGAACTTCATTGCAATGGCTCTATTCCCTTACTGTCTTGGTGGAAACATTTACCCCATCAATAGGGACACCAAACAAGTCATAAAAAAGGCCAACACCTATATCCATATTCATCTTCACATCTTGAATGATGGTGCTAAAATGACCAACATTCTCATCGAAGGAGTTGATGACATGTAACATCTCTGCAGCAAGAATGGAAGGGATAGGTATCATGAATACATGGAGTAAACCTACACACTAGATTTTTTCTTGAATGTATCTAGGTGCCCATCCCTTTAGCCACTCTTGTGCTAATGTCACTTCACCAAACTTCAGGATGAGGGTATCCTCATGATGTGAACCTGAAAGTGGTATAGTGACATTAGCCAAGGTGGAAGGTCCTATGAAATAATAACCAAATTTTACCATCAATATGATAAATTTAAATGACTAAGAAAAGTGATAGAACACTCAAAGTTATAGCCATACAAACACTAGAAGTTATAGCCTTTATGTTTACCTTTCCTTTTCTATTGCGGTGTGGAGGTCCCAACTACAAGGGTTTGATTTGTGCTATTGGCATCTACCCACTAGTTGTGCATCATCCCATCATCCTTATAAGTTTTGTACATGTGATTAAACCTAGTGGCATATTCATCAAAGTCCCCTCTTAATTGTTAATAAACAATAGTTGTAATTTGATGACTCTTGATGAATTCACCCAAAGCAATTTGAGCCACTTCCAGGATTTGATCATTAATGATCAAGCCTTGATCATTAACCTTATACCTACAAGAAGCTGTAAAATCAATGGTGTTAGGGAAGGTAATCAAGCCAAAAGCATAAAAGCATTCAATAACCATGTTTACCCCTATAGATGATACACAGTGCCTGACAAGTTCTAGAATAATGTGTGGGTTCTATGCACCATCATTAGAGTATTGTCAGTATTATACTAACTATACTCTAGCATCATCTAGATATTTGTAATGTAACGTGGACTTATGGCATTTGTTGGTCCCCTTGCAGTCTTAGGAAGTAGCCTCTCAGTAATGTATTTGGTAATTAGGATAGGTGCCTAAGGTAACAGGTTCTCCACAACAACCCTGACTACATTCATGGACAAGTGTGACCATAGCATCACACTAAAGTTCTTAAGGAGGTAGGCAACGAAGTCCCTTACCCTAGGTTGGAACCATAATGAAAGATTTTCAAAAGGCATGTCATGTGGTGGGGTGTTGTTCTTAGGATGACCAATGTAGCATAAGATACCAACTAGCTCCACTATGATGAGGACATGCCTCAAAAAGACTCTGCATGAAGCAAAGCATAAAAACATTATGACCAATTGAAATTTCTTAACAAACTTAGAAAAAAAATTTTAGTTAGAGGTGAAGTTAGCCTTTATAAAAAGCTCTAAGGTGTTTATCTAAATTAGTTTAAGTAATTCCACAAGAAAACATTATTACAACCTTGCATGACCTTACATCATTACCAATTGGAATTTCTTAACAAATTAAGAAAAAACTTCCTAAGTTAGTTTGTAAAAAGCTCTTAGATATTTATCTAAATTAGTTTAAGAAATTCTATAAAATCAGTATTACCATATTTTATAGCCTTTGCAGCCAAAGTTTCATAGCTCAAAACTATGTCTTAGTCTAAATTAGGCATAAATCTAGAAAAAGCATCTAAATTATGCATACATTTGAAAAAAAGAAGCATGTAAGTTATGCATAAATTTAGAAAATAGCATTTACATTATGCATAAATTTAGAAAAAGTAAGCATAAGTTTAGGAAAAATATCTAAATTATGCAAACCATGCATGAATTTGAAAAAACCATCTAAATTATGCAAGGCACGCATAAATTTGGGAAAATCATCTAAGCTATGCACAAATTTAGAAAAAACATAATAAACTTAGAAAAAACCATGTAGCCATAGTAAAAGCTTACTTAAAATATAAAAAATCTTTTACTCTTCTTAAAAAATAAAAATTAAGCATTAGTTTTACATGTTCACAAGAGTAAAACATAAGTTATACATACCAACCACTTCCATTTCCAAATGGGTAATGCACTACAACCATGATTTTGCCTTGTTCACATAGCCATAGGCAAAAAATTCATAATTTTTTTTTTGTCCTATGACTTTAGTGATTCCACCATGAAAAGAATCCTAAAATTATGAACGTTATATTCATGACCATTAAAATTGAAAATGTATAGCCATATATCCCTAAAACATGAAAGAGTTTAGCCAAAATCATAGTCATTAACATTTACCCCTTTTGGTGTAGGGCGGATAAAAAATTTGCTAAAAATTCGTTTGATCATCAAATAGAGTGATTTCACAACCATTTGAAAGCTTAAATTGAACCAAATACACCCATGCTTAGAAAATGTTCAAAACCTTTGCCATATATGAAGGAAAAATTTGTCAATTTGGATAATAATCCAAAAATGGCACAAACATCCTTATTACACATGCTTAGTAAAAAAAATTTTTAAGTCCAATTGGAGTGATTCCACCTCTGTTGAAAAGCTAAATCCAAAGCCTACTTATCCATGAATAAAAAGTAGCCATAAACTTTGCTGTTTCCTTATAAAAAAAATTTGAAAGACTACATGAAATTACAAAAGCGACATAAACAACCTAACTACGCAATGTTAGGAAAACAACCATAACTTCTTTGTTTCAAGGTCAAATTAAATGCGAAAATAGCCATAAAAAAGCCTAAATAAAGGGATAAAAACCCATACCTTAAATTTTACAAATGTGTAGCTGGTCTACCAAGAAAAAGTTTATACAATGTTGTTTTCTTTTTCATACCAAAGCTTCAAAAATCTCAAAACCTAGATTTCATATAGCCATGGAAATAGTTGAAATAGCCATAACCATTGAAACCCATTAAAATTCACATCAAAATAATGGGGTAGGATTTTTTTACATTTTAAGCTTAAAAAATCCTAAGGCCTAGATCTGAAAAATGGCCACATCCCAAAATTTTGAGAAAAAAGCATGAAACAATAAGCCCTATTTTCAAAATCAAATCTATGAAAGCTAAAGTAATGAAACAACTATAGATCTACATTAAAGTAGACAAAATAGGTGGTGGGATTTCATAAAAATTCTATTTTAATCCCTCCACTATAGTAGATCTAATAAAATAGCCTTAACACATAGGAAGTAAAAAACTAGAAACACCATTAGAAATAAAGGCAAAAATAGGTAGAATTGCCTACATGGGAGAAATAATAGAAGAAGCCTAGATGGAGATGGGCCTAGGTACTTCTTCTAACTCCCAAGCACATTCATCCACATTTTGGATCATAGGGTTTTAGCTCTTTTCCTCTCATTGCGTTGGTGCCATGGTAGGCTCAACACTAGGAATGACTGAAACTAAGAAGGATGAGAGATCAATGCTAGCTGTGAGGAAGATAGGAGGCTTCCAAGCTGAAAGTTAGTTGTTGCTACCATAGGAACCTCTACGAAATCTCTCCTTCAATGCATTTTTGCTATAGAATGATAGTTGTGATCAAAACTTACAAAATTTGACATATAAAACTCATTTAAAACCTAAATGCACACCTGGAAACCCCAACTGCTAATTCAGTGCATCATAGCTTCAAGTGCAGTAAATTGCATGGGGGGAAAGTATAGTTCAAATTAATTTTGGGTGGGAAAAAACTTTACTTTTCAAAATCTTAGATCTTTTGGATTATGGGCCCCACCTTGCACCTTCACTCTTGACCAAAACTTGCATCAACACTGAGAGTTTTACCAATTTTGATGCTTAAAATCTTATGGCAACCTTAACCCTATGCATCTAGACTGGGAATACCATGCTTAGCATGAAAAAAATGCCTTCTATTTTGCAAAATCATTAGAATTACAAATATTTTGCTATTTGTAATAACCCAAACCTAGCTTTTTCAACCTAGGGTTCCCCAAAGTGGATAAGACATGAGCAAGCCTAGACACCATGGGTTTCCATGCTAGGGTAGTAGTGACTAGAGTGAAAGAAGGGGGATAACATCCACTCTTATCCCCAACACCCATCTAGCATAAGTTTGACCCCAAAATGGGTTCCACATGATCTAAAACCCCTCCAAGCATCTCCAATATCCTTGGAACCCCCCCAAACCTAGTCAAAACTATTCAAAATTAGTTGAAATATGGGATTTTGTGTTTTCCATGTTGGGAGAAGCTTCTTCCATGCTGAGCCTCTTACCCTCAGTTTCAATAGATGGGGGAAGCTAAAAATAACCTAAATTGATGACCTAATGACCATTTCTTGATGCCTAGTGATCCCTAGACCTTGCCAGAACCCTTTGGAGGTTCTGAAAGTCGCAAAAGTGGACAAATATGGCACAAAACTATCATTCCTTTCTCATCCATGCTAGGGCCACCATGCAAATCATGGAAGAAAAAGAAAATATTGCATGAGATACTTAGAAACCTCCAAATTATCAAATCTTTACATCCAACATTGATTGTCGACACCAGTAACCTCAAATATTGACATGCATGATTAATCGACTATCTATTTGGCCTAGATTTAACTTTCTTCACTAAGGGAGATCTCTACCACACTAACCTTTTTACCCTTAGAGTGGATGGAATGGGGGAAGCCTAAAAAACATCTCATATCCTTCAAAATTATCAAATCTTGACCTTAGGCATTAATGACCAACAACAGTAACCATGTGGACACTCATGCATAGCTAGAATGACCATAAAAAGCTAAAAATCCAATAAGCCTATGATGTAAGAGTTATTATTGGTGTTTAGAGAGTTGGGCTCATTTAACACTACATCTCCACAATTGATCATCTCCTAGAGGTTATCTTTCAAAGCTAGGAAGAAATTGGTATCATGACCAATCATTTAATGATAATGGCAAAATCTATATAGTCTAAAGTACTTTGGTAGTTTTGAATCGTCTTTGGTTGCTATTGTTAGGTCTCTAGCTATCTCACAGAGATTGTGCCTCTTATGAGCTTCCTCAGAAAATTACTTATGTTGTATACAATTGTCTTTAAGAAACTATTCTAAAAGCTCATAAGGCTTCATAGCTAACCTAGTGTACTTTGATTGGTGTTTTTGCTTAAAATTTGATCTTAATCAGTTGGGAACATAGGAGGTAGATGGTTGAGATGAGTCAATAAGATGTGTTGCATTGGAGTGATTTTTTCCTTTTTATTTTATTTTGAATCTTTTATTATTATGGCCATGGTTGTTTTTTCTTACTTAGTTTTCTTCCTATTCCTCCTCGCATGTTGATTTTTATAGGCCACATATGCTAGATCGTTATTAGCTTCACCCACTTCCTTGATGTTTTTAGTTTATGAAAAGGCTTGGCTCATTGATCGGGGCTCTAAGTAATAGAGATTTAACTTGATAAAATCATTTACCAATCCCTTGAAGGTGGCCAAAATGTGAATTTCAGATGTCATGTTTAGAAAATTCAGTTGTTGGAGAACCAAAAATCCCAAGCTATAATAGCCTAACCTTGAATTCCAAGAGCATTAAAAAATAGGATTCAAGGTACCTTGGATGATATTGAAGATTACCTAGGGACTTACAAAAATGTAAATGGAAATGAAATTGTAGATTCAAACAAAAGCAAATTAACACAAAAATTAAAACTTAAAGATTGTTGAAGCTGAAAATTTTGGTTGCTAAAAAGAAAACCAAAAAATCCAAGTGCCAAAATAGTTTTAACCTTGAATTCGAAGGGCCTCTGACAATGAGATTTAAGGTATCCTGGATAGTCTAGCTAATCATTGAGGGAATTACAAAAGTGTTAATGAAAATGTACATGTAAACGTAAACAAAATATTAGATGAAAATGAAAATGAAAATGTAAACGAAGATGAAATTGAAGTTGCAAATCTGAAATAAAAACAAGCATAGAAATGAAAATATAAACTAAAATTTTCATGACATGAACTATAACTTTACTTAAATGGAAAATAAAGAATAAGGTTTATGAAATATAGATTTTCGTGCTAAGAGCACACAAAGTTACTTGTAGGGGTTTGAAGTTCATTGGAGATTGATGGGATGCGATATCGCATGGGCCACGATATCGTGTACACGATATCGCATTTGCCGCAATATCACATCCCACGTGATATCGCATACGTGATATCGCGTTGTCCCCCATGATATTGCGTACGCGATATCATGATGCATCGTCAAATCTATAAATAAGAGGCAAATCTCCCTTGTTTCTCATCCTAGGCTTAGACTGTAGTGAAACTCTAGCAGTTTGATCCCTCTAGCGATAGAATATTTTCCATGTGCCCACAGTAGGAACTCCAAAGTGAACGGATCTTTATTCGAGCAAATATTATACCTGAACACATGTTTGTGTACGAAAATAAGGACGAACTTCTTAGAATAGGCTAAATAGGATTTTATTTATTGTTATTTACTGTTTATCATTTAAATGCTTTCTTAGTTCATTAAATCTATCTCAACCCTTCTCTCCTAGTTAAGTGCCTTAGTACATCCACTTCGAGCACATGCGTTACACTTGGTGATCCCAACAACGATTAGCGTTTGGTAACCAAGGTTGCATTAGTTTAGGGTGTGAACAGTAAGTGGGAACGGATGCTAATGCTAGGATAATGCATACTTAGTTAGTTAGTTAAAGTTAGTTAATTAGTCTCTTCAACCCTTCACCTCTTAGCATAGGAGATAAAACATAAAAGACCATAAAAATCATATACCTCAAACTTACTTAACCATACACCGTGACAAATACAAGTAAGTCTGGGAAGACAACAAATAATTAACCTTAAGTGTTCCATGAGGTGTGTAGGCACTTAGTCTGTAGAGTTTGACTAGATCGTACGTGTTATACTTGTATTCATATGGTTGAGTGTAGGGGTACCTCGCCACTCATCATTAGCGCCGTTTCTAGGGATTAAGTGTTTGTGTGCTCAGTAGAACATAGGAGATCACTCACATCATTGGGAGCTTAAACGAACCTTAGGGTTAATTAAAAAAAATTCATATAACAGTTAATTAGCACATTGAATAAGACACAATGTCTTCTTCTTCTTCTCATAAGAGCATTACACCACCTAGGGATAATACAAGAAATAATCGGCAATCTAAAACACATAACCAAAATCAGCCAGTTCCTCAACAACATCGGGTAGTATATACTCATCCCAATGAGTACATACCAGATTTTACCTTTATCCTCCATCAAGACAAACAACTATGATGGAGAGACTTGCAAGGTAACATAGTGTAACCTCTAGATTGATCAGTCGCAAACATGCTCCTCCGTGCTCTTGCACAGATCGACATGACACAACTCTATGCTGGATTCGTTATAGGTGACTTTAACACAAGGGATTACCATACCACATCCACACAATGTATAAGGGACTCAAGGCAAGAGAGCCAACATACACTGTTGAAGAGCAAAGAGGTCCCGCACGTCCTAAGTGAAATCGGAGATGGTGAACCACTTATAATGGGTTCTCTATCGAATGATGTTTTCCCTTCTAATGATAGTGAGAAGATGGGGTATCAGAACCTACGATCCACGATACACAATCCCCATGAATGCCAACTATTCACTGAGGGAACAACAACACATGACAAGGACGGGCACTCAGATCGTCATCACAATCGAGGCCAAAGCCATAGAAGACAAGGTAAGAAACATCATCATGGCGATGGCTCTCCTTCTTCTTTCCCTTCTTCACATCATTCACCCTCTCCTTCCACCTCTGAGTGCAATCATAGAGAGCATAATGGTGAGGATAGAGGTAGAAAAAATGAGAGACCTTGATGAGAAAGTCGAGAGAGAGGACAAGGGAATGAAAGAAGGGAAAGTAGGGAACAACGTAGACATCATAGACGTCATGAAAGAGATGATCATGATGAACCCCTACTTGCAACCCAAAGCATGCTAGACATCATGGAGGTAGTGAGGATACCAACAAGGCATCAAAGAGATAGCTAGATCAAGCGTTTAGACATGAACAACATCCCATGCTTTGAAGGGGGATATAACGTGGATCAGCAAAATCATTTACAGGAATTCCATGATGCCTGCACCTTGCAGAACATAAAGAACAAGTGGCAGAAACTCAAGTTGTTTCCCAGGACACTTATAAAGGAAGCAGAGAGTTGGTACTAGTCCTTAGAACTAGAAATCATTAGGACGTGGAGTACAATGTTAGAACTCTTCAATGATAAATATCGAATGTACTCCAGAGTGTCTAACTTGCATAAGCATATCCAAGGATGGAAGCAAGGTACTCATGAACCCTTGGATGCTACCATGGGTTGATACTATGCATTGTTACATCATTGCCTGGGCCATGGTTATGCACAGCGGGATCAACATCGCCATCTCGTAGATGGGCTAAGGTATGAAACTAGGAGAACCCTTGGGACTTATGCCCAAGGGAGATTATTAAAACTTAGATCCCATGAGATTCATTGATTGTTGGAGCAAGTAGCCAAAGAAGAAGGGGAGCTACAAAAAAAGGAAAGAGTGAAAGAATAAAATTGTGATCCCTCTCTTCGAAAGAAGGGAGTGAGATTTTGGGATGAAGAGGATGAGTCACCACTCAAAGAGTTGGTGAATAGAAAAACCTTGCCACTCCAAAAGCTAACAATAGAAGTGGTAGCTGAGGTAGATCAGATATAGGACTCCTTGGATAGTAGACTTGAACTTGTCCTAAAAATCATAGAGGAGTCTAAGGAGAAATGAAGTAGTGCCAAAGATAAGAAAAAGTGGAGAGATTTTGGCCCTGCACATGACAAGGGTAAAGGGAAAATAACAATCTTTGATGAGGTTGTGGATTTAGATATAGAAGATGATGGTGGATGTGAGATTTGCTACTATGACCATCCTAAGGGATTTTGTCCAATCATCTCACATCTACAAGAGTCTGGGGTGTATGCACTCAACCCGAGACTTAACAAATGGTAGAAAACCCAAAGGTTACCTTATCCCCAAGGTAACCCAAGATAGTTCCACCAATCGTTGATGTACTATCCAAGTGGATCTCCACCACAACCCATTGGGCAACATTAGTAGCGGCAACACCCACAGTCATGGGGGATTCCACCTCCTGGGCAACAATACCCTTACCGGCAGCCCGATCCTTATGGTTACTACGTGCAGTAGCTGATTTCTCCAAGTGATCCTATGGGTTACACAACTCCATGAAGTCACTACCCAGTTCGGGAATATTATCAGACTTCCCCTCCTAGAAGGGACACTCCACATGTATTCTATCCTCCAAATTCATCTACACCTCTCACGCCCGTAGCTCCACCACCAACCATTCAAACAATGCCAAGGGTATTTCCTACTCAACTGCGACAACCCAATGTCATGAGGGCTTCCAATCCTCAATCCTTAGTTGGTCCTAATAATTTTATGTCGAAAAGACCTTTCTTTAGAACCAACAATCCAACTAAGCCCTCATCCTCACAAGAGGTTGAACATCTAAACACCGCCATACCAAATCAGGTTTCAGGACCCCCTTCAAACAAAAAATCGCGTCCAATGCACATGGTTATGTTAACACATATAATAACCGACTGGATTAAGGTAGGCCACATTCCCAAGAAATTATGTAATTTTGGGAGCCCCCTAATTTATCTTCAGGTCACTGGGAATGAACCTCATAAGGCTCTTCTTGACTTAGGCTCTGGAGTCAACTTAATCTCACAAGAATTTTACAACACCTAGAACTTGCCTCCACTTAAGAAGAGCAATATTCAGTTAGAGCTAGCTGATCAGTCCATCACTGTTCCTTTGGGATAGGTTGAGGACATTGTTACCATCGTGGGTGGTTGGTCATACCCAGCTAATTTCCTGGTGATCCAAATAAACAATGACAAAGGGGATTTCCCAATAATAATGGGAAGGGCATGGATGAGTACAATTGATGCACGCTTAGGAATCCATAATCTTTCCTTGGAAATATCCAAGAAAAATAATTTTGGGAAGATTGAGAGGAAGAGAGTTCCATGCATCACATATAGTGACACAGGGTGCCATTGCATGCAGAAATCATGGATGATGTGAAGT
This sequence comes from Gnetum montanum, assembly GCA_015680685.1. Classification (NCBI taxonomy): domain Eukaryota; kingdom Viridiplantae; phylum Streptophyta; class Gnetopsida; order Gnetales; family Gnetaceae; genus Gnetum; species Gnetum montanum. Next base: position 655,087 of record MNCI01025116.1, on the reverse strand, counting down.
TTAACATTGCCTACATGCAATCGGTGTGCACAAGATATGGACATACAAAAGTGCCTATAGGCAGTAGCCACACAACAAGAAAACACCTAGTGGCTAATGGATGATTAAGGGAGCAACTCGATAACATGCATGGAACTGACTGAGGGGATAACTAGTGCTTACATTGAAAGCACAGACATACTAGAGCAAGTTCATTGCCAACTTCCAGCCCTTAACTTCGAAAACATTAATTGGGGGAAGTTGGAGATTCTTAAGGAATTTAGACAAGAGCCCCTAGACCTAAAACCATTGCCCACCAGCTTGGAATACATGACCCTTGAAAATGGAAAACCAGTAATTATCAATGCAAAACTTGCCCCCAAACAAAAAGAAAGCCTATTGAAGGTAATCAATAAATGGTCAAAAGCCTTTTCCTGGTCATACCTCGAGATAATCGGAATAGACCCTAGGATATTGCAGCATAGGATTTACATGGACCCCTCCATGAAGCCTCGGAAGCAATCACAGAGGCGATTGAACCTGAAATTGAAACAGGTAGTGAAAGAAGAGATAGAGCAACTCCTCAAGTCCGGGTTCATATATCCCATTGTTGATAGCAAATGGGTTAGTCCTCTAGTAATCGTTCCTAAGAAAGGAGGCAAATGGAGGGTATGTATAGATTCTAGGCTACTGAACATGGCAACATTCAAGGATCATTTCCTGTTGTCGTTTGTCAACCAAGTCTTGGACACTATAGCGGGGCATCGCTATTATAGTTTTCTGGATGAATATAATGGATATAATCAAATACGAATATCACCAGAAGATCAAGCCAAAACAACGTTCACTAGTCCCTGGGGAACGTTCGCATATAAGAAAATTCCATTTGGCTTGTGCAATGCCCCCACCACATTCCAACGTTTAGTCCTAAGCATATTTCAACAAAAAATAGGAAACAAAGTGGAAGTCTTTATGGAGGACTTCTCCACTTATGGGGCAAGCTTTGATCAAGCCCTAGACCAATTAGAGAAGGTGCTAAAATGATGTGTTGAAACCAATATAAAGCTCAACTGGCAGAAAAGCCATTTGATGGTTCAAGAGGGCATAGTACTGGGGCATAAGATCTCACAATCAGGAATAGAGGTAGACCCAAAAAAAGTAAAGGTTATCCAAGGAATCACTCGAAAACTAGAAATGGTCAAAGATATTTGGTCATTCCTTGGACACACTGGCTACTACCGGAGATTCATTGAGAGCTTCTCCAAGATTTCCAAACCATTGGTAGAATTAACGAAAAAAGATGCACCCTTCGAATGGACCAGGGAATGTGAACAAGCATTCCAAACTCTAAAACAAAGGCTTGTGGAAACCCCTATTCTACAAGCCCCCAACTGGTCCAGACCATTTCATATAATGATTGACGCATCTAATTATGCCTTAGAAGCCGTACAAACACAGTTAGATGAACAAAAATGCCCTTATTACATCCACTGTGCAAGTAAGAGTATTGTTGGTGCACAACTCAACTACACAACTACCGAAAAGGAATTAATGGCTGTAGTGTTTGCATTGGACAAATTTAGGCACTATGTGTTGGGCTACAAAGTGTACATTAATATAGATCATAGTGCAATATGGTTCCTCATGAACAAGCCAATGGTTAGCCCTCGTATTATACATTGGGTGGTAATCCTTCAAGAGTTCGATTTAACAATAGTAGATCGAAAAGGCACCGAGAACATAGTTTCCGATCATTTATCTCGGTTGCATTGGGACAACAAAGAGGATGAATATGTCGTATCTGATTACTTTCCTGATGAAATCCTCTTTGTTGGTGTAATAAATAACCAACCCATGGGAACAAATTGGTATAGTAGCATTCTTACTTATCTCCTCTCCCAACAAACGCCACAAGGGTTGGACTTTAAGAAGAAGCAACGGTTTCTTCAGAAAATCAAGTACTTCATGAAAATCAAAGGATAGCTCTATAAATTCTATCTTGATGGCTTGGTTCGATGGTGTGTGCCTGATGAGGATCAGTTAAGAGTTCTCTAGGATGCTCATGAGGGTCCCTATGGGGGCCACTATGCAGAGAGAAAACGGCCATTAAGATCCTACTTGCAGGATACTACTGGCCAACACTATTTCGGGATGCCCATCAGTTTGTCCAATCATGTGAATGCTGTCAACGGGATGGTGGAATGACTACTAGAATGGAGGGTCAACAACAATGGATTCAACCCTTAGAACCCTTCAATATTTGTGGAATCAATTTTATAGGGCCTATTACACCGATATCCAATGGGAAGGCTTATATTATTGTTGTTGTTGACTATTTGACCAAATGGGCTGAAGCAGCTACTGTAACAGATTGCACATCATCTATAGCTGCACGATTTTTACAAAAAAAATCGTAAATAGGTTTGGTGTGCCATGTGCACTCATCTCTGACAATGGAACACATTTTACAGGTGCAACCTTTCACAAGTTGATGCAACGCTTAGGGGTGGAACATAAATTGACCACACCTTATCACCTCCAAGCTAATGGCCAAGCCAAGGTCACCAACCGGGAGATTACGAGAATATTAACAAGAACAATTAGTAAATTTAGGCGAGATTGGAGCACGAAACTGAACGACGCTCTCTAGGCATACCTCTTCACTTGAAAACTCCCTACAGGCTACTCTCCCTATGAGTTGATGTACAAAAAACTCCCAAAACTTCCAATTCAAATGGAGCTCCGTACACTTTCCATGGCATGTGACCTCCACCTTGACCTCGATCTAGCACAAAAACAATGATTGAAATCTCTAAATGTGCTAGAAGAGAATTGATTGGTTGCCCTATCATCAAATAAGATACACAAGGCGTACAACAAACAATGTCATGACTCAAAAATTTGAAAGGTTAAATACCAACCCAGAGACAAGGTCCTTTACTGGAATCCCGCACATGTACCACAACGTAAAAAATTTCAAACATTGTGGGAGGGATCCTACATTATCCATACGACCTTTCCCTTGGGAGCCATGATAATATACAAGCTTGAAACCCCTAATAAGAGACTACTAGTCAATGTGCAGCAAACCAAACCTTTCCATGAACCAAGAATAGCCAGTGCAACTCAAACCTCTAGTAGCGGACAACCACGCTCCTTATTTTGGATCTCTTCCTTTCCATTCAGTCATGGAGGAGATGGCCACCTGTGATAATAAATCAAGGCCCTCAGTTCTGTTTAAATTTTTTTTTTTACACATTTTTGTTTTACATATTTATTTTTTACAAATTTCTTTAACTTTTCTTGTTTTTGTTTTACAACATGGTTATACTTTTTCATTTTTGTGTGTGTGTGTGTGTGTGTGTGTGTGTGTGTATTACCCACCTTGTAAGTTTGTCATTCAATAAGTGTTCTTTAGGATGGTATGAACTATTTTTATATTGATTGCTCATGTTTGGTTTTTACCTTTAAGTCATGATGTTGATACTAAGGTATGGTTCTTTTGATATAGCAGGCAATGAGTCCACTTCATCCATCCATCCACAAATTCTATGGTCTTTCTCGGCTTGGAAATGTATAGTCCCTTTCTAATAAGACCTATTAACGAATTGGTGACTTGGCATTTCTCAAACTAAGGAAGGACTCAAGGATTGAAAAGGGTGTGACTTCAAGGGAACTTGATGCATTTGTGTTGGCTATTCTCTTGGGTGCTTGGATGTTTTCTTCTTGAGTTTTCTTACCATTCTGATGTTACCTAATCATCGGAAAGATAAGCAATAAAAATAACAAAGTCTTTGCATGGTGTGATTCTCATGCATAAACATATATATATATATAACAAAAAAAAAACTGTGAAAATTCAAAGCACACCCCTTAGACAAATTAATTCCTTGGGGTACAAGCACTGGTTATGGAACTCAAATCAAAATGTTCCCTTTAACTAAGGCCCTTCTCTCTTCCCATTCTCTCCTCGTTTTATCGGAATGGTGGTAGCTCTTTGGGAAGGCATTCTTGTTACTTCAAGGGGATGGTTTGGCTGAATGCATTAATGCGAAGTCACTGGAAGTGGTTTGTTTGAGGTTGGACTTGGAATGGGATTTACTAAGTCACATTAATCATGCAATCCACAAGGGGCTGTACACCACCTTATTCCTGGGATTCCATTCCATTCTCTTCTCTCCATCCTTCTCTCCATTGTTCACCTCATTGCCGGTTGTATCATTAGTGTATATTTTGGTAGATGCATTCTTTTCTTTTTGGTAAATTCTTGTGGTTAAGAATTTAACTCTTATTCCAAATGACATTCCCAGAGCCTACGGACTCTTTGAATGTGGGTTTGTTAGGGCATTAAGGTCATGAGCCTACCTTGGGGAGGACCCACTGACATTCCTATTTGGTGCACCAGTTAATTTCTTTTCCCTAACATTTTTGCAATCCATTTTATTTTGTTCATTTCCATCTTGCCATCCATTTCATCGATGTTATCGTTGTCTCTTTTTCTTCATCTTTCTTATTCCTTTTTCTTTTTCCATTCTCTCGCTGCCGGAGGTTTGCGATTGGTCATGGGGGTATGGGACCCAATTTTTTCAATTTTCTTCTAACCCCTACACTTTTGATAGTCATCAATATTATATCTCCAGACCCGCAATCAGCCATACCACAACTCAGCCAATGGACCTTTTACTGAAGCAAGGCATCCACTACATTGAAATTCATTTACCCTTGCTAATATAAAGACTATGTTATGTGTGCAAATGGCAATCATGCAACAATGGATTGGATATAGAGAGAACACTTGGAATGGAGCAGTGCTGAAGTAGCTATGCAAGGAGCAAGATCAATGGCACACTTACGGATGGACAACAAAAGATGCAATATTGGCATTGACAGTAGCAAAACTTCTTTCTCTCTCTCTCTTTCTCAGCTTCCAAATAAGGCTTGATGTCAATGTAATAAGGTGTTCACTCTTGTTGTCATGAACACCAGTTTGGTCTTGTCTTGTAATGATGATCTATTCACATGTCATTCCATTAGTTCCATTCAATCAATAATCCCATACCTTCCCAATATTTTGTAAGGAACTTGAGGACGAGTTTTTGTTCAGTCATGGAGGTATGATGGGATGCGATATCGCATGGGCCACAATATCAAGTATGCAATATCGCGTTCGCCGCGATATCACATCCGACGTGAGATCGCGGTGCGTCGTCAAATCTATAAATAAGAGGCGGCTCTCCCTTGTTTTTCATCCTTGGCTTAGACTGTAGTGAAACTCTGGCAGTTTGATCCCTCCAGAGATAGAATATTTTCCATGTGCCCATAGTAGGAACTCCAAAGTGAAAGGATCTTTATTTGAGAAAATATTGTACCTGAACACATGTTTGTCTATGAAAATAAAGATGAAATTCTTGGATAAACCTTGCAGTGCATGGAATAGGCTAAATAGGATTTTATTTATTGTTATTTACTATTTATCATTTAAATGCTTTCTTAGTTCATTAAATCTATCTCAACCCTTCTCTCCTAGTTAAGTGCCTTAGTACGACTGCTTCGAGCACATGTGTTACACTTGGTGATCCCAACAATGATTAGCATTTGCTAACCAAGGTTGCATCGGTTCAGGGTGTGAATGGTAAGTGGGAACGGATGCTGATGCTAGGTTAATTCAGACTTAGTTAGTTAGTTAAAGTTAGTTAATTAGTCTCTTCAACCCTTCACCTCTCAGCATAGGAGATAAAACTTAAAAGACCATAAAAATCATATACCTCAAACTTACTTAACCATACACCGTGAAAAATACAAGTCTAGGAAGACAACGAATAATTAACGTTAAGTGTTCCATGAGGCATGTAGGCAGTTAGTTTGCGGAGTTTGACCAGATCACGTGTGTTATGCTCGTATTCATATGGTTGAGTGTAGGGGTAACTCACCACTCATCAGAGATGGTAGGCTTTATTTTGCATCAACTTCATGATATGGACTCTTCCCAACTCCAGTTCTTGACAACTTCCTATTGGTTTCCACTAGGGTCTACAATATGGCTACAAATTGGTATTATACCTTTGGAGTAATGATGTCACATGGAAGCCTCTGTACCCAATGTAGGTACTAGTTTTTGCTACCAAGGGTGTTGCAAGGTTGCAATGGGCTTTTTGGTTGTAAAAATGGAAGTGCTATTTCTTGTGAAAATTTCTAGAATGGAATAGGATGTTCATGCAGGTATATATAGGCTAACAATTGGATATTTTGAGGTCTTTACACCATTTTCATAATTACTGATAGATTGGTGTTAATTTACAAGAGCAAGAATAATCAAATTTTAGCATAATTACCATTTATAGTAAGTTTGGAATACATGCTAGCCATAAAATCCATCCATTTACTATAAATACTAAATGGACTTTCATGACTACGGTGGCATCATCCTCACTGCATTGGCTTTGGTGGACTATGTTGACATCATCCTCACTACATTGGCTTTAGTAGACTATGCTAAGGTTGTTGGGAAATGTAAAAATTTGTGGAAAATATAAAAAATAATGGAAATGGTGGGAAATGTTGGAAATTGTCGATAAGTGTGAAGAATGTGGTGCCTGTTGAGAAATGCTATCCACATTGGCCATGTGCACGTATTGAAGACTTGAGATGACTACGTTGGTCACCGTTGGAAAAAAGGAAAGAAAAATAAAAAATTCCCAATTTTGAAATGAAAAATCCCAATAGTTCCAACATTATATTTCTGTTGAGTATTGGTGGTAACTATGCTAGGTGAAAATTGGAATATCCCATCATCCTTTGGAACAGAATAAGCCTTCCCAAATGGAATCGAGATTTTGGATAGAAGTGGATTTTTAAGCGTAATTGAGGCTATACCCCTTCAAAAACTAGTAAAAATGTCAATTTTGATCATTCCCAAGGCATTTTTAGCCTTCCCAAGCCTAAATATAGGTAATGAGGTACCTTTTTCTACATGGGAAGTGAGGAAATAACAACTTTTGAGGCATTTTGTGGTCCAAAAAAGTTGAAATATGTAATATTGTAGCTTCATGAATCACATATCTCACATTTACAAAGAATCCTTGCCTCAAATTTGAGAAATGGGATTTGCAATTTGCAACATGAATTTTTGGTGGTGTTTCATTAGCTCCTCTTTGTTGATGTTTGGAGGATTGACCTGAAGACATCAACAAAGAATACAAAACACCACTAAAGGTCCACCAGCAACGTTCCCTCTCCATGCTTGATTCAGTAGTTTCAAACCATGCTCAAGAGTGCTTGTGATGAGGGAATATGGTTATGAAGGGGTAACAGGTGATGAGGTGATATTTGGTTTTGAGGGGATGACCATAAGGGTTAATAGTGAATCCAAAAGGTGAACATTATTCTTACATTCATGGCAATGAAACTTTGTTTAATCAATGTGATCTTGGCACTTCATCCTTTGAAATGCTGGTCACTCATGAACATGTTTAGGAAACCAACACTTCACTCCAAGGCTTCTTTGGTTGTTAGGTTCCTCCCTTTGCATGTTTGGAGCCATCGATTTGTTTATTTAGGCTTCATTGAAAACTTAGCTTTTTGGAAATTTACTTTTTCTTTTTTCTACGGGGTGAAAGCTTTATTTGGTTTCTTTTTCCAAGGGTAATTTTTATTTAGTTTTCCCCTTGAGTGAGATGTGTTACAATCAATGGAATAGATGGTTTTTCATTGAATGAAGTGTGTCAGATTCAGTGGACTTGATGATGGAGCATGATGAAGGGAAGTCATACGACCATAATGCATGAGGGTCAAACATTGGTCATCATAGTTATTTGATATAAGGAAGGTTATAATAAGGCTACAGTGTTGGGCTCAAGAGAATGGTAATGGTAATGGTATGAAACAAGTACTCTTGGTACAACAGGAAAAACTCACCGAATCTTATGCATCAAGGTCACCTAGTGACTGACTTCTGTAGTGAGTTGCACCTCCACAATGAATCTCGGCTTCATCCTACAAGCATAACTCTAAGAGGAAAATAAAACTAGACAAATAAATCATGTTGTTAAATCACAATGCATATGGCCACATAGAATGATCAATAAAACCAAGCTACCAGGATCATCAATGTTTCCAGTTTAAGGATGTGGCTAGTAATGTTAATAGTTTAAGGCCCTAGTGGGTTATAGAAAGATGCTCCTCTATTGTGCAAAAGATGTCATGTAGGCTTTCTTGTTATTGGCTGTCAAAGGTTGTTGATGTCATCTACAAGCTACATGTAGTAAGGCTTTAGATAGGAATGATTAATCGGATTGGCCAACACATTTCCATCCATGTCAACTATCCTAAATGCTATGTTACCATTGGCCTTAGTGATTAGGAAAGGTCCTTCCTAGTTGGTTGAGAACTTGTCCACATTCTCATGGATGACCTTGAGGACTGGGTCCCCTTCCTTGATCTTGCATTTACCTAGGTTATCGTGATGTTGCTATTTTTGCCTATCTTGGTAGTGTTTGATGTGAGGAAGTGCTCATACCTGCAACTCCTTCACCGAGTCTAGGTCCATAATACGCAAATCCTTGTTATATTAGTCATTGATGAAGTATAATATGATGACTTAGAGTGATGGTATTTGCAATTCAAGAGGTAAAAAAACTTTAGAATCATAAATAAGGATATATGGGATTACACTTATTGTGATTCAGTGTATCATTTGGTAGACCAAAAGTATATGGATAAGCTATACTCTATTTGTGTTTGTTGTTGTTGAACTTCTTTTTGAGCAAGTTTATGATGGGCTTATCGCTAACTTCTACTTGTCCATTGGCTTGAGGGTAGTATGACAAAGAAAAGGAATGCTTAATACTTGGGTCATGACAAAAGTATTTCATTTCTTGGCTACTAAACAATGGTCCATTATCTATGACTATGATCATAGGTATGCCAAAATGGGCTACAATGTTGTTCAATATGAATCTACAAACTTGTTCAGATGTTGTTCTTCTTAGTGCAATAGCTTCAACCCACTTTGTGAAGTATTCGGTTGTGGTGATGATGAAGCTATGCCCTACAAAAGACTTAGGTGTTATAGGTCCAATGATATTCAATACCCACCATTGAAATAACTAAGTTATTTGTGTGATGTATAACTTAGTTGGCAATACATGTATAAGATTACAATGCCATTGGAAAGTATCATAACTGTTAACCTTCTACAAGCAGTCACTTTTCATGTAGGGCTAGTAATAGCCTAATTGTCTGATCTTGGCGGCCATGGCTCTAGGTCCTATATGTCTTCTACATACACCCTTGTCAACCTACTTTAGGATTATTTAGGCTTTAGTTTTATCCAAGCACACTAACAATATGTCATCATAGTACCATTGACAGAATGTGTTATTGCATACTATGACATTTTTTTTATTGTTTGCATACAACATCCTTTTGAGTAGCAGTCAATCCTTATGAAGGTTCACCATGCATAAGGTAGAACTTGATATTGTTGTACCACTCCTTCATAGGAGCAGTATGAACTATGGCCACAAAGGTGTCCTTAGTGCTCTACGTGATGGGAATAGTGTAGTTCATAGTCAAGGTGGACAAATTGCTAAACACATCTACCATCACATTGAGGGCTAATGTTCCAATGGCATTGGATATAATATTCTTAGTTTGAGGTAGATGTTGGATATCAATGTCTGTAAATTGTTGTAATAGTTGCTTTCCTAGGTCATAGTAAGATTTCAAATGTTTGGCTTTAAATGGATAAACCTTGGTTACTTTGTTGACCACAAGTTATGAGTCACCTTTGACCATAAAGCATTTTATTCCTTGGTCACAAGCTATCATCATCCCCTTGATCAAAACCTCATACTTTGTTATGTTGTTGATACATAGAAATTCGAAATAGTAAGTGAAGGGTTAGATTTCACTACATGAGAAGGTTAGAATGGTAGTAGAACTAGCCCCATGGGTAGTTGAACCTTTGTTAAAGTGCATGACTTCCTCATAGCCCTTGGGTACTTGGCTAATGACCTTAACATGTTCATCAGGGGACTCAGGCTCTATGGTTGCATGGTCATCGATAGGAAAAATAGTGAGTTTTATAGCTATAGCTTGACCTTTTGTTAAGGATTGGGAGATATAATGAAGGTCAAATTCCACTATTATCACTTTCCATTAGGCTATATGGCTACTTTCATAGATGTTGGTTGTTATGGCTCTAAGCACATTATCTTTGCAATTGATGTTGACCTAGCTCCTAAAGAGGTAGTGTCTCCACTTCTTCAATGAGAAGACTAGGATTAGACAATACTTCTTCACTTCTATGTATTGTGTCTCATGGGTAACTAATGCATGAATATGATAGAAAATTGGTAATTGTAGTCTATCCTCTCATTTTTGATAGAGTACAAAGGTAAGAGATGTGTTAGAGATAGTAAGGTGGATGTAAAAGCACTTATCCTTTTGTGGTGGATAAACTATTGGTAGTTGTGCCAAGTCTTGCTTAAGGTTTTGAAAGGCCTCTTGGCATTGAGTTGTCCACTCATAGTGGATCCCTTTCTTAAGCAAGTATTGCATGGATTATAATTTATCCATAAGCCTAGTGATGAACCTATGAATAAATTATAATTTGCCTTGTAGTCCCCAAAGCACCTTAAGGTTAGTTGGTGCTACCAAGTTGGATATGGTCTTAACTTTATTAGGATTGACATGTCTTCCTACTTCGGATACAACAAAGCCAAGCATCTTATCGATTTTGACACCAAAAACATACTTCTTGGGATAAAGCCTAAGCTCATGTTTAAGGGATCATTTGAGTATAAGGTCAAGGTCATGTGCATGATCATTGGCCACTTTGGACTTAACAACTATATCATCTATGTAATCGTTGAGCAAACCTAGCATGTAATCACTAAAGATATATGTCATAGCTCTTTGGTAGGCTGCTCCTACAATTTTTAGGCCAAAGAGAATCATGGTATAACAGAAGGTACCCCAAGAGGTCATGAAGGTTGTATCGAGTTGATTCTTTGGGTTAATCCTAATTGGGTTGTATCTTGAGAACTCATCCATGAAGAATAATAAGGAATTTCCAACTATAGTATCAATAAGCTGTTCAATACTAGGCAAAAGAAAATCATCCTTGATGGTTGCCTTATTTAGGTCCTAGAAATTGATGAAAATATGTATACTCCCATTTTTCTTTGGGACTACCACTATATTAGATACCCACTCTACATAATCAATAGCTCTAATGAAACCAACTTGGTATAGTTTTGTGATTTCATCATGAACAACCAAGGCAAAATCAGGTCTAATCTTACGAATCTTTTTCTTAACTAGTCTAATGCTAGGATCAAGTATGATGTTTTGTTGTACTAAGTGTGGATCTAGACCTAGCATATCATCATATGACTAGGTAAAGATATTAATGTTGTCTTACATGACCTTGATGATGTCTTGAGTTTGTTGAGGTTCTAGTGAAAAACTTAGTTTCAAGGTTTTCTCCTCACCACTGTGTGTTATGATAGGAACCTCAACTAGAGAGTCTTCAGTGAGGTCATTAGCCTAAAGGTCAAGGGTTTTGACTAGGTTTTCAGGCCATTATAGAGGTTTATCTATTGAGGCTATGTGGATAAAAATACTCTTAGGATCAAGCTATAGATAATTAGGGCCAATACGTCATTCAATGTCACCATGGAGCCCACTTAGGCTCAAGAGCAAGGCAATTTACTTCCAAATGTCCATACTTCAATCCTACATATCAACCATAAGCACATTAAGTAGGGACTTCAATCCTACATATCAACCATAAGCACATTAAGTGGCACTTGGGTAAAAGTTTGTAAATAATGTAAAAATGATATGAAATACTTTCATAAATATGCAAACACATGTTATTCCAATGTTAAACAAAATGCAAACAAGATCACCTAAGGCTATGAGATGTAGGTGAAGATAAATAAGATGGAACAAAGGTCCGAATAGAGGCAAGTAAAGATTAAAACAAGTTGAAGCACCACAAGAATATAAGAAATAAGGCCAAACATGATCAAATAAGGTTATGCTTTTTCTAGTTTAAGGCCTTAGTAGGTCATGTTACTAGTTTAAGGTCTTAGCAAGCCATGGTTACATGGTATCAAATGATGGTTACGAATGAACAATCCCCACCACTTAACACCAATCAAAGGTTGAATAGAGGTTAACAGAGTCCATAACAAAGAAAAGAAAGATAAATGTGGTGAAACGTACATGATGTAGAGGCTATATGAGGTCAACTGATGGTAATCTAGGTCAACAATGTATAACAAGGTCAATATAAGTCAAAGTACCTTGAAACAAGGTTAAATCCATCAAAATGAAATACATGTGGTAAAACTTGGTCAATATTGGTAAAAAAGGATTATATTTTGCCAATTTCAGGCTATAGCAGGCCATGGTATGGGGCTATAGGATTTCTTGGGAAGTTTGGGCATATAAGGGGGTCATTTTGAGGCTATTTTAAGCTAAAATTAACACTTTTCTTGTGACTACACTAGGCCTTACTACTGACTATGGTGGCCCAATGTAGTCATGCATTCCCTAGCATAGTTGACATTGATGGGTGTTTTCTCAAGCTCTATAAGGTCATTTTTAGGCTTTCAATGGTCTAGACAGTTAGTGCATGGGGTGTGTATTAAAGATTAACAAGTTTTGACTCCATTTTCTGCCTCCTAGAGTTGGAATTGATGTTTCCACTGAGGAATACGTTGGGCTAACAAGCCCCAGTGTAGTCACATGTGATAAATAAATTCAAAGAATTTCATGATTGTTATTAGCACTCTACCAATTTCATAGATCAACATAGGGTGATTAGAGGACTAGACTAGCTATTTGGAGATCAAGTTTGGGCAACAAAAGTAGGTTTTATGGCATTTCCCACTAGACTACACTATGCTAGCATACTCATGCATGGTGCTAGTGTAGTTGGCTGGGATTTGATCTTTCTATGACTCAAATAGAGTGAAATTGCAATTGGATGTCATGGGATAGTGTTTTGGGCTTCATAGGTTAGTTTTGGACCATTCTAAGTGGTATACTGCTAATTTTTGTTGTTACAATTTGGGCTCGTACTATGACTATGTTGGGCTTGCATAGTGTTAGGCTTCCTTAGCATACTCCTACATGGAAAATGAATTTTGATGAGTTTCTAAGCTCAATCGACCATGCTAATGGACATCTGAGGTTATCAGTGTTGTTGGCTAGAGTTTTAGTGCCAAAATCATGAATTCTAGTGATTACTTGGTCATTGGTATGGTTAAATACCTTATGACTATGTTGGGAATGTAGTTCCTAGTGTAGTTGAGGGATTTGAGTTGAAAAAATATGAAAAAGATGAATTTTAGCTCTTTTTACAAGGTTTTAGGATATGAGCATGCTCCAATAGGATTTTAGATCTTTCCAGGAGTCAATTGGAGTAATTTTTGAGCTATTTTGGCCACTTCCAAGTGAACTATGCTGGACCCTACTAATTGCTAGGATAGGCCAAAATAGTCATGCCAATTATAGCATAGTTTGAAATTGGAAAATGGAAAATATCAAGTTTTGTTACTAAAATTAACTCCAACAAAGTCACAAGGCTTCCAAAAATGAATTTTGAGCTATCTGTGGTAAATTTTGGTCAATCTTAGATGGACTATGTTAGGCTTTGGCAGTGACTATGCTAGCCCAATGTAGTCATAGTTTTCCTCAGTGTAGTTGAGGTTTATACTATCAAAAATGATGAAAAAAGGTGAGTGTCATGGCCAAACAAGCTTTGGTGAGGTTTTAGAGTTTGTTGAAAGTGGGTTTGAGTCCTTCACTATCAATTTTAGTTAAACTGGAGTGGAGTATACTGGGCT